>JAVJIF010029195.1:0-67141 GCA_038442645.1 Agave tequilana | reverse complement strand
TGAGGTATTCCTCTTCAAAAATTACTTTTCCTTCCCTTCTTATAAAATATCTTTCCCACCTTTCGAATAAGCATGACGAAGTCTTCTTCGCCTTCGTCTGTGGACTCTTCATCATCTACAATAGAGTGAGTCGCTTTGAAAGCAATGGATTTCTTCTTGGTTGGTTCTCTCCCTTCGCACACTTTCATCACCATCTCATAGGCTTTGAGATTCCCAATAATGTCAGAGAAGTTTATCTACTCTCTATCGTTCAATTCTTGAGAGTGGTCGCCTTCACCTCCCAAGTCTTAGGAAGAGCTCGAATCATCTTCCATACCTTTTAATCATTGTCAATTGAATTACCTAAGAAAGATAGCTCATTAGTTATGTTGATAAATCTAGTAAGCATTTCATAAATGGACGCATTATTATGCATATGTAAGTTCTCGTGTTGAGAATGAAGCAAATCAGGTTTAGATCTTTTGACTTGTGAAGTACTCTCATGGGTAATAAGTAAATCATTCCAAACTTCATTAGCTGATGGCAATTTATAACACGAGATAAATCATCATCATCCAATGCTTGTGTTTGTGCGTATTGTGTCTTAGCATTGGCCTCATAGTCCTTCGCATTGGCGCCAGACCATGTATCCTCATTTTCGTGAGGCTCAACAAATTCTTTGGTTATGGGAAAGTTCAACTCATCAAATTTGGGTGGGGACTTGATGCTAGAGAATCGTGTGATGCCATGAAACAAATATGCAGATAAATAAATGCTATAAATATAGCTAAACTAGGATCTCTCTAAGGTGGTTAAATCATATACTAGAGATTAGGCTCTGATACCAATTGAAATTACCTAGAGAGGAGTGAATAGGTGATGGCTATAGAACTATGACAAATAATGCGGAATAAAAATTACTGAATAAGAAACTAGATCAAGTAGACAATCTCAAACAAAGCAAAATATCACAAGAGTATATATTGCAATAAAAGATAGAGAAACTTTAGAGCATGCAAAATATAATGAGTAAAGATAAAAGAGAAGGTAATCGCAAACACATAGATATGTTTCGAGGTTTGAGCCACTTGCTTTACGTCCCTGCTTTCACTTTAATGAAGAATTTCTATTATACTTGATCCTGCAAGATCACCACTCTAGATGTTCTCACAAGAACGAATCGAACCCGCAAGTCCTCTCACATGGTGTCACAGCACCTTACAATTGATGAACCTACTCACAACACAATCCTATAACCAAGAGATGGACTAGAAGCTCTGAGATTGAGATGAGAAAAGTTCTAAAATGAGCGGAGTGACGAAACAAAGGGTCTAAAAGTTTCTCTTTTGAAAAAGTTTTTCCCTCAAAAACATAGGAGTAAATTAGTACAAATATTGGTAATTGATTCTCTATAATTTTCTACAGTTTTATATCTATAGGGTCAAAATATAGAAGAGAAAAACAATATAGATGTTAATAATTAACAACTAATCCAAATGTTATAATATAGCCGTTTGGGTCAAATACTGCCAGAAATGGCTCTGCGGTCGATCGGTTAGTCGACCGCAACAAACGGTCATATTTTTGACGTTGGGCAAAATCGGTCGGCCTCTTGGGAGACCGATCAAAACAGAAATATGGGTTTGATAGTCAGCAGAAGTAGCGGTTGACCAAAGTGCACAGGTACACAATTGTGCATGTCGGTCGACAGTCTAGTGGCTGTCCGATCGACAATCTGGTTGACCATCCAAAGGTAAAAACTGAAGTATGAAAATATTTGAAATTCTATTTGATTTTTCATCAAAATGTTTGAATACATGGATACAAAACATAGTGTTTGTTGGAGGGAAATTGAAGATCGGGAAGTAAATTCTTTATTTGATTGTAAAGAAAGTTACAGCGGATCAATAATCTTCTTAAAAGAGAGGGAAGATATCCAAACTTGAATCTCCCCTTTGTTTAGTGTCGGGTTCTTAGCGGGCGATGGAAAGTGAATCTTGTTTTCCGTTGACGCGGTGAACGTCAGGGACCTTTTGGAATCTTCTCTTTGGATAGTAGACGAAGTAACACAGCGTCTGTGTCCGCCAAGGATCTCAAAGAGTGTCGGCAAAGACGAACTTGTATGCAGCAAGTTGTTAGAAGAGTTGAACTCTCTCTTTCTTTTTAGCTGGAAATCTTGGTGTTTCTACGGCTTACAACCGAAGTTCTTTTGACCAAGAATTTTCCGACCCTTTTTTCATAGCAAATTGGGCTATTTATAGAGGTTTCAAGGGGTGAACGTGTCCCCAAAAAATGCTCCACAATGGGGGTTAACTCCCTCATTACGTGGGCAGTAATTGACCCAGTAATGAGGGCAGTTATAACTGAGACGCAGGTTTCGAGCCTCGCGTCTTATTTCTAAAGTGATGCTTGAGGAACGCGAGCTTCCAATTCTGCGTTAAGCCTCACGTGAGACGCGGGCTTTGGACTCTGCGTCTTGGCACTGCAATAATACTGGGACGCGGGTTTCAACCCTCGCGTCTCGGTCCTTGCAGTGATGTTGAGACGCAGGTTTCAGCCCTCGCGTCTTGATGCTGCACTGATGGCAATGACTAGCCCTGCGTCTGGAGTTTGGATTCTGCTTTTTGATAACTTATCTTTAGTGATTTTAGACAGCTTACAGAATCCCCTCTAAAGTTTTCGATATTCCGCGGTTGACTGGGACAGATTTCAAAATACTTTGGACTCTGGTTGAATTCATACTTCTCATGATTGGACTGACAATCATTTGAGATACTCTGAGCATGATCTTGTCTGGAGTATAGTCTTCATTAGTGTACTGTAAAACCTTTGAAGCCATCAGACATGATCATGGTGAGCGTCTAGATACGCAGTCCAGACCTCATCAGTACTCTGAGCTAGTTGTTGGTGTACTGTTGAACCAGGGGTAAACTGTCGTCTGCTTATGTCAGTGTACTGTTGAACTGATATGCAGAAGTAAAGATTGAGTGCAAGTCTTATAGACGCAGGGGTCAAATTGCTTTCGAGACGTAGTCTTCACTTGGAGTGGGGACGCATCTATTAGTTTGTTGAAGAAACGCGGCTCCTGGAGGGACACGATCTTTGAGATGAAGACGCAGCTCTCACTCTGTTAACTAGGCGCGGCTTTAGCCTTGCTAAAGAGGCGCGACTTTTTGAGGGACGTGGCTCCAGCTTAAAAACAAAAAGACGTTATTCTGAGACGCGAATTTGTGTTCTTCAGTAAAGGGAACGCGACCTTCATACTTATGGAAGGACACGGATCCATTGACGCGGCCCTTGATTCTGTCAGGATGCAGAATACAGGATGTAGTGGAGACGCGATCTTGGGCTCCTCAAAGGCTGATGCACGGATCTCAGCTAGTTAATGCGAACGTGGCATTGGCTCAATAGAGACACGGCTCTAGTCCCTTGATAGGGCGCAAACTCAGGCTGTACTGAGTTCACGATGGGGATGTGACGTTCATCTTACAGAAGAGGCGCAGTTTTTGGGCTCCTCAAGAGCGACACGCGTGTTATTGAGGACGCGGACTTCAGGACGCAGCCTTAAAATCTCGCAAGCTGTCGTGAACTCAAGACACAACCCTAAATGGACCCAATTCGTTGAGGAGTCGTGGCTCTGAACCACTCCAGGAGACGCGATTGTGGATCTTTTAGCAGGAATGAATAGAACGCAGCCTTCGGGTTCATGAAAGGATGCGGATTTCAGGACGCGACCTTTGAGTCTACGCTTGACGCAACCTCCTAAGCGTCACATGCTGCCCGTCTTAAAGATCTGGTTGGACCTTTAAATGCCAAGTCGGCATTGATAATTGGGGACTGTGTCCTCCGATGTTTCCCGAAGCGATAATTCACGCGATAGCTCCTTATTGGGCTTTGACGTTCGTGCAGGAATTAAGGCTAATGGCTATTATTTTTATGCCATTAATTGTAAGCCTCATGGCTTGCCTATAAATAGGCCTCATCTTCTTAACAGTCTATTATTTAGACTGTTTCCCTTAAGAGCATGCGCTCTGAGGGTCTTCGTCTTTACTTATTTTCTTCTCTTCAAGGGGATGTGTTCCAATGGACAACGAGAACTCAAAGCTTTTATACTTTCCTTAACCTTTTCCAGATATTATCACTATCAAGTGATTTCAAGATTAAGAGGCATCGCTTTAAGTTCCTTTTACGGCTGCGCCTTTTGCATAAAGTTCAACCTCTAAAGGTTTCTTCTGCGGGTAGGAACCGCTTATCGCCATGAAATACTCAGCCCCGCTGAGTTTCTGTTTTTTTGCCTCTCAAAGAGAGTCGATCTCTTGATCTTTCTCTGAAGTCTAACTGATGCGCCCGTTATTTGGAACTCGCGTCTTTTAGACTTCTTGATGAAGCGTGAGTTGATTGACCTCGAATTCTAGCTTAAAATCCTTTGAATGCGAGTGTGATGAACTTTGTATTTGGATCTTACGACACGAGTTTTGTATATAAAGTCCGCGTTTGAGGTTCTTGACTTAAAGAATTTTAATTCTTTTGGGTCTCTAGACTTAGATGTGACAACCCCTGTTTCTCAAACGTGGGTGTGGCGACTTCTGTGTCTAGTCTACTTGCGTCTCGTATTTTGGACATGGGTCTAAAACCAGACCGCGTTCAGATCTGTGTTGGTTAAATTCGCGCCTGAAGTCCACAACTTCAACTGCGTCTGTCTTTCAGTTTTTATGCTATTGCCTTGACAGAACTTTAGAATTTTTGTGCTGGTCATGTCTGCGTATGAAGTTTACCACTTCAAACCGCGTCTGCTTTTACATTTCTGTTTCTGCCTTAATAGAATTTTAACCTTCTGGTTTTTGTTCCTTGCAGATTATGGCAGTCTCAGTCAGCCTTTTGCATCTTCGCTGGGCCCTTGGAGAATATTTCGACCAGCGAGCTTGTTCGATGGGCAAGCACTGGAGAAATCAAGGCTCCTGTTCATGGGCGAGAAGGATTTCGCGATTGATGACATCTGTCAAGGCCTTATTGGACATGATGCACTGACAGTGCCCCGGGTTTGTCATGGTCACAGTGGGTATGGTGTGGGTATGGTCCTCTTGCAGGTGAAAGAGGACGTCACCTGTGAGGTGTCAGATCGGATCCTCCCTTCACCAATCTTACCCCCAGAAGTGACATCAATGAAAAACACATGCTCATTAGATGACTTTCTGGTGGTGGAGATGTTTATCAACGAAGGATCATGGCCTACACCAGTTGGTCGGGTGGAATCAGAATATTCTTCTGCATTTTGATCTCGAGAAACACCATTGTTCTCGGTCAGCAATCATGCATCATGGTGTAATTAGCATTCGATCGTCTCCACATTGATCAGTCTTTCTTCGGCGCTCTTCCAAATATCTTGTATTTGGAGTAGTGTAAATGCCTTAAGGAGTGAGTGCAACCTTTTACTGAGAGAGAGGGACTTCTTTGTACTCCTTTATTGTAACACTCAATCTTATTGTATAAGAGAGCGTCTTGTATCACTTTCATATATTTGAATATAAATAAAAATGAAACTTTTTCTTGTCTTTTTATATTGTCTTGGGATTCCTTTTTCGCATTGAAAATCAGACAAATAGAAGTAAAGACCTTTGACTTGCTAAAAATGTGAAAATAATCTTAACGAGTCAAAGTTTGGGAAAAATCCTGTTTCAGGAATTCAAGAATGTTGTCAGAGGTGTGATATTAACTTGACAGGAGTAGGATAGTTCTTATGGACTTACCAATCTATAAATGAGAATGACAAATGGAATTTGTTATGGACTTACCAATCTATAAATGAGAATGACAAGTGGAATTTGTACCCCGGAGGATTACAAATGAGTTTTTATTAGAGGTTTGGTATTAACTTGACTAAGACTCAGCTGGGGATTTAATGAAAACACTGTTAGAGGTGTAATGTTAATCTAACAATGTTTTTAAGTGGACTTGTTATTCTATTGACAAGAATAACAAGTGAGACTAGACTCGCGGGGGATCTAGGATGAGAATATTTACTTATGTTAGAGGTATGATATTAACTTAAGGGTTGAATTAAATCTTGTCAGAAGTGTGATGTTAACTTGACAAGGATGTTAGTCAAAGGTGTGATATTAACTTGACGCAAGAGTGTTTCAACTTCATTCAGGAAAACTAAAAGCGTCACTGTCATAGGTGTAATATTAACTTGACAATGAGGGTAATGCTAGAGGTGTAATTTTTAACTTGGCATTAGTCATCTCAACTTCGACAAGGAAGTCCGAGGGAAAGTCATGGCCATAGGTGTATTGTTGAACTTAGCAATGAACTGGACGCTAGAGGTGTGATTTTAAACTTAGCATCGCTCATCTCAGCTTTGATGTGGAAGCTAGAGGAAAAATAACTGTTAGAGGTTTAATATTGAACTTGACAACAACTCAATCACTATTAGAGGTGTAGTGTTAAATTTAACAGTAATTTGTCAGAGATGTGATGTTAACCTGACAGTAGTCGATTTGCGGTATGAACAATTTTGAGGATTTGTCATTCTATTGATGAGAATTGACAAGTAAAGTTTGGAATGTCAGAAGTGTAGTGTTAATTTGACAAATTTGAAGACTTGCTACTCCATAAGAGTTGAGACATGTAAAGTTTGTATTCGTTGGGGAGTATTGAAGTTTTTCATTGTCAGAGGTTTAATATTAACGTGACAGAATCTAGTTCATTTCATTAAGGAGATGAACTCCGGTATTTTTTTTTTGTGATCCTACCATTCTGTGGGTGAGAATTGGTAAGATTTTGGAGGAGTGAGATTAAATCACTAGGATTTTTAGCAAACCCTCAGCTATCAATGTATTTAGTGTGCCTTTGTCAACTACCGTTTGAGTTGGGCTAGCCATGCTATTCCTCTTAGCATGATGAGTTGTCGAAGACTTATGCTAGGCTTAAAAGCCAACATTTTCCTCTATCCTTGGCTGTCGGAGGCATCGGTGGTCCATTAGAAGAGTAACCAAGCTAAAAACCAGAGTTTCGCCTTTTGTTTCTTTCTCAGTATTTATTTATGCATCATGATGCAACTAGTGCTCGATCTAATAAAGGAAAGAAGCTTTTCTGGGATCTGAAGTTTTGATCAGAGGTGCAGTATTAACTTGATCGGGAGAAGAGTGCTATCAAGGGTAGTATTTCTTCAAGAATTTGTCATTGATTGGCATCATGAGCGTATCACCGTCTGATGTTATGAGGCGATATGCTCCATTTGAGTAGACCGACTCCATTACAAATGGTCCTTCCCATTTGGGTTGGAATTTTCCTTTTGTCTTATGTGTCATTATCATAGGTCTACTGACAGCTAAGACAAGGTTACCTTTCTTGAAAGTTCGCTCCTTAACTTTCTTGTTGAAGGCTCTGGTAATTCGAGCTTGGTAGAGCTCGATTTGTTGTTGGGCTTGCAGACGTTTATCATCTAAAGCCTCCAGTTCTTGGAGTCGTAGTATCGATGTTTCTTCTCATTTGTCATCTCTGCTGTCAAGGTGACTCGTAAAGATGGGATTTGGATTTCTGATGGGAGTACAGCCTCACACCCATATACCAAGGAGAATGGTGTAGTCTTCGTTGGGGTTCGTACTGTCGTGCGATAGGCCCATAAGCATTCATCTAATTTGTCATCCCAATCACGTTAGCTTTTTGAGACGAATTTCTCGAGAAGCTTGCCAATAGTCTTGTTGAAAGCTTCCGCAAGGCCGTTAGCAACTGGGTAGTATACCGTTGAGGACACACTCTAGATTCTGAACTTGTTGCCGAACCTCTAAAAAGCCTGATTGACGAATTGGGGCCCGTTGTCGTGAATAATTCGTCGTGGCACACCAAAACGATAGATGACGTGATGTCTAACGAATTTGATTACATCAGATGTCTTTACTTCCCTCAAAGGGATAGCTTCGGCCCATTTAGAGAAGTAATCGGTTATGGTTAAGATGAACCGGTGTCCTTTGGATGATGACTGGCTTATAGGGCCGACTACGTCCATCCTCCACATCTCAAATGGCCAGGTAGAAGTTGTAAAGCGAAGATACTCTAGTGCTTGATGGATAAAATCACCATAGACTTGACAGGTGTGACATCGTTTGACATAAGTGATGGCATCAGAGATCATCCTAAGCAAATAATATCCCAATCTTCGGAGTCGATCCCCAAGCTTTGGACCAGGTTAATGAGCTCCACACATGCTGTCATGCGCTTCTTTGAGTACCTCCTGCGCCTCTTTTCGTGACAGATAGCGGAGAAAGAACCCGTCATGAGATCGACGATACAGTGTTCGCGTGATCGTATTATAGTAGAATTTGGGGCTTTCCTTCTAATGGCGGACGCTTCTTTGGGATCATCAGGGAGGATGCCATATAAGGCGTAAAGGAATCGTCAATCCCTAGGCTTTGGACCGGCTGACGACTCAAGAGCTTCTTTGACTTGACAATCTCCTGTCAGCTTTTGGTGATCTTCAAAAGTAATTCTTGGGCAATACAAGTCGTGACTGTAAACAAGTATTTTCTCTACTACTCCAACTGGAAGGGCTAAAGAGGCAGCAAGAGATGCCAGTGCATCGGCATACGCATTTTGCTGGCATGGTACATGGTCGATGTAAAAGTTTCCAAACCCCTCAGCCATAGAGATAGTTGCCTTGTAATAGGGTATTAAATCTTCATGTTTGACTTCGTACTCCCCGCGAACTTGGTTAACGATGAGCTTAGAGCCACCATATGCCTCGAGATTTTTAACGCCAATCTCATCGGTGATTTACATTCCAATCAAGAGGGTGTTGTATTCCGCTACATTGTTGGAGCAGGGCTCGGTTAACTCGAGGAATCACATAGTTCTGTGGGGAGACGAGTACTATCCCCACTCCGGCTATGACATGCCCTTGCGGACCTGTTCTCGATGCGCCGTCGAAGAAGAGTTGCCACACTTGTCTTTCAAAAGATGTTTGGGTCAGACAAACTTCAGCGACTTCGTCTGGAAGATCCTCGTAAGGTTTGGTTGCCCTCGGATCTGGATGCTCAGCTAGGAAAGCCGCCACCGCTTGTCCCTTCACGGCTTTTTATGGTAAAAAGCGCATTTTATATTGGGATAGCAGTATGGCCCATTTTGCCAGTCTACCGTTTAGTGACGATGGCTTAGTCATGAGTAACCTCAAAGGGTTAACCCTTGATATGACATTTATAGTCTGGCCCACCAAGTAGTGTCACATTTTCTGGACAGCGAATACCAATGCCAAACATTCCTTTTTGATCGGATTGTAACGATGCTCAGCTCCGATCATAGTTTACTCAGATAGTAGATTGTTTGCTCATGTACCTGATCATTATTCTGAGCTAGCAAAGCTCTTAAAGAATGATTCATCGCTCGAACATATATCAGGAAAGATTTTCCGTACACCGGAGCTGTAAGGACCGGTGGTTGCGTGAGGTATCGTTTGATTTCCTCGAATGCTTGTTCGCAAGCATCATCTCAGATGAATGAGACACCCTTTTTCATCAATTTGATAAAGGGTTGGCATCTTTCATAGAGATTTGAGATAAATCTTCGGATGTATGCAAGTCGTCCTTGCAATTCCCTAAGCTCCCTGAGATTCCTTGGAGGTTGTATCTCCTGGATAGCGCGAACTTTTTTGGGTCTAAATAAATTCCTTTGGAAGTTACCATAAACCCTAGGAATTTGCCGCTGGCCACCCTAAGGAAGGATTTGGTGGGGTTCATCTCCAACTGATGTGCCCGCATGATTTTAAAGATTGTCTTTAGATCGGTTATATGATCACCTTTGGTGCGGCTTTTTACTGCAATATCGTTAACATAGCATTCCACTGTTTTACGCATGTGCACGTGAAAAATTACATTCATAGCTCTCTGATATGTTGCCCCCGCATTCTTTAGTCCGAAGGGCATGACAGTATAGCAATATATCTCCAGTCGTGTCCTGAAAGAAGTATGTTTTTCATCATCAGGATAAATTTGATTTGATTATACCCTGAGAATCCATCCATAAAGGACATTCGCTCAAAACCCACACGTATTGTCAATCATGGCATCTGTGATTGGAAGAGGGAATTCGTCTTTGGGACAGGCCTCATTTAGATCGCAAAAATCAACGCAAATCTAGATCTTTCTGTTTTTTGGGCAACGGGAACGATATTGGCTACCCAATCAGGATGTTGCTCTTCCCTAATGATGTCAGAGTCTATGAGTTTTTTAACTTCTGACTGGATTGCTTTCATTATTTCTAGACGGAACCGTCGCTGCTGTTGTTTAACTGGCTTCACATCTGAATTAATGTTAAAGCGATGCATAGCCACTCGAGGATCAAGCCCAGGCATGTCCTTATAATTTCAAGCAAAAACATCTATATACTCTCGCACAAGATTTATTAAATCTTCTTTCTCGGAGGATGATAGGCTTTCGCTTATAAAGATGGGCTTAAGATTAGCCTTGTCTCTTAGATTAATCTGGGCAACTTTATCCTCTGTGGGTGGCTTGCGCTGTTCCAAGTGAGTATCCGAGAGAGTATTTAGGTGTTTGATCCAAGGATCTGTATCAGACTAGATCATTTCATCATCTCTGTCTTCCAGGTGGCTTGCTGAAACTATATATACTGAAAGTTCTCCGAAGAGGTTGCCAATACTAACATCTGACTCCCACGATGACGTGCCAGATGAATAGTTATGGTATAGTAACTTTTCAGACTCAGAGGCTAACGAATTGGGTTGACACATAACCTAAACCTTGCGAGTTCGATGGTAATAATCAGGGGTTTTCCCTTTCGGAACGAAAGACCAGAGTAGTGTTCTTCTTCCTTTGCTGAAGTTCAACCCAGGACCGTTCGTTAGATCATACCCCATGCTTCCCATCATTCTGAGTATATTTGGCTCTTAATGGGTGAACTGAGGAGGTTCATTCTCGCTTTCTGACTCTTCACGAGACATCAGTTCGGACTTGATTTGTCCGAAAATGATTGGTTTTTGGCCTTTGCGCCTTGCTGGGACCATGAATATTGATTCTTGCGCATCACCGACATCTTGGTACGTTTCAAAGGATGGCTTCATTGGTACATGCAATGATGTCAGAGTATCCATTGCCGACCAAGGGTCATTATCCACTTCGGTACTAGTGTCTGATGGCACTGAATCAGAAGCGAGCACAGAAAAGTAAGTCAATTTAACTCTTCATTAATATACCACCCGCCTACATCATTGATGGTGTTATTAACATCGAGCTTATTAATGCTCGTTACAAGTAGATTTAATTACCACATGCACTCTTCTTTCTCTGGCTCGGTGTCAGCTTCATTACCAGAGTCTGATTCCTCTGGTTGTAGGTTCTCGTTTGTCTTCAAAGAGTCCTGGTACAAGAGAGAGTCTATGAAATAATTCTCTACCCCATTCAATGTTCGTACCTTCCCACTTCCGTTGATGTATTTCATAACCTGGTGGAGAGTAGAATTACGATGAATCCATGGTCGTCCAAGCAGCAAATTTTATGAAGTGTCGGCATCGATCACATAGTACGTCACTTCGGACTTTAAGTCCCCAATTTGGCATTTGAGCTTGATCTTCCCCATTGGGCGCGTACCATTGGCATTGAAACCATAAATGGTAGTCTGGGTGGCGCCAATCCATGAGTAGGAATCCCTAAATGTTGCATGACCCGGTGAGGCATAATGCTCAACGAGAATCCTAGATCTACCTGAATGCGGCTTACTTCAGATGATCCAATATACCCGGTGAAGTATAGGGGCCGATCATGTTTCCCCTTAACCTGCATATCATCTGCCGTGAAGGTGATGCAGGGAGCATTTTGGGAAGCATGGAGGCAATCCTTTGCATCTTCCTTCCATGGTCCAGCAGGTATCTGGGTCATGAAGACCTCAGCATTAGCTAGGGCTTCCCTCAGAGCTTCTCTGGTTGACTTTGATAGCCTCAGGAGCTCATAGAGGGTGATTCTGGCTAGGATATTGGCCAGTTGAGCCAGGACGTCAAAGCGGTAAGGTATTGTAGATCTTTCCGCGTTGTCCTTTGGGAGAGCTTTAGAAAACCGCTCTTTCTGCTTCTCCACCAGTTGTTTCGTGGAGGGCTTGGCTAACTCTGTAGTGGTTTAGGAGGGCTTGTCACCATTTCGTCATACTTTTTTAAATATGACTGATCCGAACGAGTTTCTGTCATGAGTGGTTTATTAGGTTCTGCAGTAAGAATTATTGTTTCCTCTTCTGAATCAGTTAGTGAGAGAAGGGAAGAAGCGCACACCACAATACAGGACGAAACTTTCACCTTGCCTTTGGACCTTCTGCTGGTAACAGTGGCTGTCCACAATGTCGGGATGAACCCACATAACTTCCCCCTGAGGTGTGAGGATAGGTACAAGACCCTTCTGTTGTTGATGATGAGGGTCCATATTGATCATTCTGGAGGAATGATGTCATATTAGCCGTCACTTTCTTCTGCTCTGGATGGAGTTTTAGTACCTCTGCATCAATTAGAGCTTGAAGGATGTTTTTGAAGACATAACAGCTCTTGGTGGGGTGCCCCAGCATCCTATGATACAGGCAGTAGTTAGGATTATCGATTTTACCGATTTCTTCAGTACGTCTAGCTTCAGGAAGCTTCAATTTATTGCTCTTGTTGAGTAACTTGAACAACGAATCAACATGTTCGTCTTTGAAGGAATACTACTTATTGGCGCATGGCTGACTTGAAGAGCTACTTCCCTTGACTGGCTGAGGTTTGACAGGGGATTTTGTTTCTGTCGCCAAGTTATCTTTCCTTTTTGGTTGAAAAGATATATCTGGCGTGCGCCTTGTTGACCTTTCGGGTCTGGGTTTATTTTCTTCTGCCCTAAACCTGGAGACAATTTCTTCAGCCTGTTCACCATACTGGACCAATTGCTTCTAGTTGAGGCTTTCAGCAACTCCTATTTGGGCTAGGAGTAACGTTTGTAGATTGTGGCGGCACGTTTCTACCCGGGTAGCCTGGGTCATACTGCTAGGACATCGGAATGACATATTCTGAAATCTCTCTACAAATGATTTGACTGACTCTCCCTTTTGCTGCTTTGTGGCCAAGAGAGTAGACATTTTGTGATCTCTGAGTTATATTCAAAAAAGCGCGTTAGGAAGAGCTTTTTCAGATCACTCTAATTTTTAATGAAGCATTCTGGTAGCTTCATAAACCATTCAAAGGCAAGCCTTTTTAGAGTGCCGATGAACAAACGTGATAAGATGACATCATTATCTGCCACGTTCCCTGTCTGAGACTTGAAGTAGTAGATATGTTAGTTCGGTGATCCTTTACCGTCAAACGCATGTCGGGTCGGAGTTTTGAATTTGGGGGGTATGGAACAGGTCCCACTCGACCGGATATGGCCGAACCACTCCTGCTTCTTGGAGGCCTTTCCGACTAGTAAGGGCCTCTAGACGTTGCTCCAATTGACTCATTCTTTTAGAATGAATCCTTCTATGGTCCGGGTTGCCTTCCCCTTACATGAGAATTTAGATGACTCAGAAGTAGATTGCTCTTTCTCCTCGATATGCACAGAAGATGAGCTTTCTCCCTCTTTTCGTTTACCTTTAGACTTTTTAGAGGAGGTTTTGTCGGTTGACTTCCTCTTGTCTTCAAGCAATTGTGCAAGCATCTGCTTGAGGGTATCGATAGATGATTCTTGTTGAGCACGAATCATATTGAATTGTTCCCTCTGGACTTGGGCTTGTTATTCAAAACATCGGGCCGTCTCCTCAGGAATATTCGTCATGTATGTAAAGGCTTCCTTTTCTAAGAAAGAATTAGAGGCCTGGGACTCTGCAACGGCAGAATGTGAGTCATTTACTTCAATGCTCCAGGCTAAGGCACTGTAGTTGATCGGGGCGACTACACCAATTCAAGTGCGAGTATGTCGATACACTCCTTCTGGTTCTTTATCGGATTCGTCGGATCTGACCACTGGTTATTTTTTCCTACTTCTATTTGTCATGTTTGCAGTGATTTTAGGGTACTCCGCATCAGAGAAGGTCCTCCTTCTGCGGGAACGATATCTTTTGGCTGATCGGGAAGTTGGGGTCGACTGTCTAAATATTGACCGTCAGCTCGCATATGAACTGCGGCAGCACTCAGAGAGCATTGCTGTGATAAGCCGTTCACAACAACAAGATGGAGTGATCAAATTAGCACTCCTCTTTGTCAAATAATCTCTTAGGTCCGTGGGGGGGGATCAAAGAGATCAGCCTCAGATTGTTGAGGGCTTTTCAGCTTCTGAGAGCTATCCTTGCTTCGCAAAGCTGAGACGCAAGGTTCTGAGACGTAAAACTCATGTCCTGTAAATGTTAGTCTTACGCCTCTGCTGAGAAGAGACGCGGCTCTCGCATTACTGATTGTCGCATCTGGCTAGCGACACTTGAGAAACGCAGGCCTTCTGGGTCCTACGTATAACTGTAGAGGCGCGGGTCTCGAATGAGGGGCACGGACCTCGCGTTGTTGATCGTCGCGCTTGGGAAGTGGAGCTTCAGAAACGCAAGTTTAGTGAGCCTCACGTTTACGTTTCCAAACGCGGACTTCACGTGTCTGACGTGATTCAGAAGAAACGCGGGCTTGAACCTCGCGTCCTACATCTGTTGGGCAGACAGTTGTTTTAGCTTTTCGCTCCTGTAGTTGACGTGCACGTCGTCTTTGTCGTCGTTCAGCATTCCGGTTATGCCGTAGGGTTGATGGGAACCCCCTAACTTAGTGCTGAGGAAGGGGATGGGCATGAATGGGCTGAACATCAGCAACGTTAACCACGCGAGTCTCATGGGAGACGTTGACGCGGGTGTTATGTATGATGCGGTTTGCCACAACATCCTTCTTGCCAGTCGCGTCTGAGGTGATCTCAGAGCGGACTTGAGAGCAAGTCCCTAAGGAGACTTTGCGGTATTGCTGCGCCTTAGGGCTCTTGGAGCCGGAAGAGAGGAACTATTCATACTTTGCCTGGTCGAACTCCACGACAAGTGATTCGACCGTTTTTCCCATATATGAGACGTCACCTTGTGCCACAACTTGCTCGTCAGTAGAGAAAGTAGTCCCCAGCGGAGTCGCCATCTCTTGTTTGTTGGAGGAAAATTGAAGATCGAGAAATAAATTCTTTATTTGATTGTAAAGAAAGTTACAGCGGATTAATAATCCTCTTACAAGAGAGGGAAGATATCTAAAATTGAATCTCCCCTTTGTTTAGTGCTGGGGTCTTAGCGGGGCGATGAAAAGTGAATCTTATTTTTCGTTGACCGAGTGAACGTCAGGACCTTTTAGAAATCCTCTCTTTGGATAGTAGACGAAGTAACACAGCTTCTGTCCACCAAGGATCTCAAAGAGAGTGTAGGTAAAGACGAACTTGTACGCAGTAAGTTGTTAGAAGAGTAGAACTCTCTCTTTCTTTTTAGCTGAAAATCTTGGTATTTCTACAGCTTACAACCGTAGTTCTTTTGACCAAGAATTCTCCGACCCTTTTTCATAGCAAACTGGGTTATTTATAGAGTTTTCAGGTGGTGAACGTTTCCCAAAAAATGCTCCACAATGGGGGTCAACTCCCTCATTACGTGGGCAGTAATTGACCCAGTAATGAGGGCAGTTATAACTGAGACGCGGGTTTCGAGCCTCGCGTCTTTTTGCTAAAGTGATGCTTGAGGAACGCGAGCTTCCAATTCTGTGTTAAGCTTCACATGAGACGCGGGTTTTGGACTCTGTGTCTTGGCACTGCAATAATACTGGGACGCGGGTTTCGACCCTCGCGTCTTGGTCCTTGTAGTGATGTTGAGACGCGGGTTTCAACCCTCTCGTCTTGATGCTGCACTAATGGCGATGACTAGCCTTGCGTCTGGAGTTTGGATTCTGTTTTTTGATGACTTATCTTCAGTGATTTTTAGACAGCCTACACAGTTCATATGCATATATGAAGTCCAAATGTGTATGTGATAGATCATCAAAAAAATTCAATGTGGAGCTAATATTTTATAGAAATGAATTTTCTTTTTGAATAACAAATGTTTTCAAAAAACAATTTTTAAAATCAATCTAAACTTATTGAATTTTTTTCAAAACTTTAGAAACAAAAATACATAAAATATTTTTTGTGTGTGTTAATCTCATGAGCTATCAAAGTCACTAATCTTGATTTTGACAAAACTAATTTTACACAACAAATAAGAAAAATACTTTTCTTGAATAGTTTCATTTTGCAACTTGGATTTTTTGAGCTCGACTCCTATCACGAGTCCCATGTTTTATCTTTGGTGCTTGGGCTCTTAGATCACAATCTTGAAGACTTCAAAACTTGTGAGTCTTTAAGAGAAGCTTAAACACATGGTTGAAAAACTTCTTTTATTAACCTGAAATTTATATAGATGAAATCATTAGTATAAATAATTACATTAGATTATTGTCATCAAAACTGAGATAAATGACTTTTGGGCCAACAATTAATGAATTGGGAGCTGGAGTTTACAGATGTTTGAAATTGTACTGACTTGGATCTGTTAATGGATTTAATTAGATTAAAGTTTGAGTCGAGGTTAGGTAGGATCAGATTAGTGGAATAGTAGATTTTAGAGGTAGGTAAAGAATTATTAGACTTATATTATTATACCGAGAAAGAGTTTAGATACTTATGGAGATTGGATCAGATACACTGTTGGGGTTTAAAGTATATGGACCCAGTATTTTGTCACTGAGATGTGAGTTTTTTTTTATTGATTTTAATATTATTTGATTCATTGGATATTTTGATGCTTGGATTGATCAGAGGTCTTTTATTGGAGTGGAATTAACTTAGAGTAAGGGATGAGTACAGACTGGATTAGCGTGAATCAGTGGATTGCATTGATGTATAGTTGATTCGTTGCTTTTGTCTTCGGATGCATGGACTTTTCCTGAATATTTACTAGGCTTGATCTTTTCGTGTTTGGTGATAATTTAGAAACGATTTAATTGAATCTTAAGATTGATTAGTTATTGGTCGTAGTTAATTTGTGGACACTTGTGTGAGCTATTTAATAGATTTTTATCATTCTTTGTTGATACTAATTCAAATGAGAATATAATGAGATATTGAGGATTTATTAAATAGGGTGTAGTTTTATTAAGAGATTTGGTCTCTTATTGCTTGGATCAGTTAGTGGATTGTATTAGAGTGAGTTGACTGGAGAATGAGGAGTAGGTATAGATTAGATTGGCCTATGGTAGTGGATTATATATTTATACAATTAAGTTACTACTTTGTTTTGGATCTGTGATTGAGATTGAGGGAAGTAGGAGTAGATTAATGATCTTGATCAGTTGGATAGTGATGATTGATTTGATGTGGCTGAGTTTTTATTTCAATTAGTTGAGATTCACGTATACTGGTGTCTTAGAGGATGGATATACTGATGAACTTACAGAATTAGAGTAGATTGATAGAAAAGTGAGAACTGTGTTATTGGTAAATTGAGCGTGTGTGACAAAAAATTCAATATTTGATGTCCATAGTAATTGTATTGAGATTATGAGTTAATGAGTCAGTTACTATTATATCCTAGTGCAGATGGATGAGATCTTGAAAATTTTAGATGAGACTTCATGTTGACTGATCTTGAAAATTTTAAATGAGACTGCATGTTGGCTGATCATGTTAATAATAGTTCATGTTACCAGAATTACTGGGAAAGTATTGCTAGGCCGTAATAGCATGTACTGTTATATTGTTCATATTAATACTGCTACTATTCACTGTCACTGTATTATTCCAGTAATCTCGGAACATAAATGTTGAGTGATTTAAATAAATTAAATAATACTAATATTGGACAACTTACACCAGGATTGGGGAAATTGATGGAGGAGACGTCTGAATTTTTAGTGGACCTAGGATAAAGGTTGCACAGTCGACTGAGGGTTCCACTGTAGGGTTCTCGGGGGATGACTGATATCCCATCTGTTTAGTATTCCACTGTTCACAATTTTATTGTTACTGTTATTGAATATCTAGCGATCGACCTGGTTCAGCACCAGGAAACTGAGGTCGTGGTCCCTGGTATGTACGGGACCCACCAAAAATATAGACAGTGTCTCCTACCGATTAATTTCAATAACATAGGACCCCAATTGATATGTGTAGTAGGCGTAATATGAGATGCATTTATTGTATGTGGTAATTGGTGTTCGCTAACATAACTAATAAAAATAGACATTGACGTGTGTTCACCTGATATACATGCATGACATGACCTCACTTAATATTTGATTTTAGCATAGACTGTCGTCACTACCGTTCATTTATGTTCTGCATACTGTTGTATATATATGTATTGACTGCTATTATAGTATATATTGTATATTACTCTCTCATTTTATACGCTCGCTGAGAGTTTTCTGACTCCCTTGAATTTGCATATTCAGGTCTGTAGATATTTCATTTGCTGATCAGGTATTGGGGAGGATCACACTCGTGACGAGGATGCCTAGAGTTCTCTTTGATAGGTCACTCAGTTTCGATATCTTTTCATGCCTTTTATTCTTATTGATTCTCTATATATGTGGACTCAACTTTTATTCTATTCGATTGTTCATAGAATATTATATTCTTGTGTAAAAATTTATATGTCATATTGCAGTGAGTTTATTACCTTCATAGTTGACTGATATAGCTTTTTCAGATTACATTAGGCTTACCGTGTAAATGTGGGGTATTTTTTCTCGCGTATATACGTTGTCGACTCTCGTCGCGTCTCCGATTCAGTGTACTTTGAGAAGCAGGGCATGACAATAACTCATGAACATCTATGGAAAATTTTCCATCTTGTGACTGCTCAGTGCATAAGAAACCTCAAGATATTTGGAGCTTTGGGCTATTGGTTGTCATGCAATTTGGGCTGTTGACATAACTAATGCTCTATATTCTCATTTTAGACGGCTCACCAATTTTTTTTGGTGAGGAAATGGCCCACCATGTATTTTGCATCATTACTAGTATGGTCCCAATTTCTACCGGCTGGTTTCTTGTTCAAATCTCATCAATAGGCTTATGATAGAATCTACTAACGATTAAGTTTTAATTTTTCAACAACTTTCTGCACTTTGTATGATTAAAGATTGACATTTCAACATGTTCAGCTTGAGTCTTGAGCCTCGCATTGAACTACAAGAACCAGAGGTCCACCACCATTCCATGAATGCCAACCTTTTGACTTCTGCATGTTGTATCACTATTTGAAATGCTGTTTGAAATTTGAATGGGAGAGGAATTTCTAAACTATATCGTAATGCTCTTTGCCTTCTTGGTATATCATTTTTCAATCATATGTTATATAATTTTGTTTTTTGAGGTAAGAAACCTTACCTCTCAATTGAATATACTACTACTTATAGCCCTAGTTTTGATGAAGTCATGAGCTGAGACTTATTCATCACTTCTACTTCTTTTATTCCTGCTTTGTTTTATTCTATATTTTGTCTCATTTCTGTTTCTGTATATGAATTTTCAGTTTGTTCTTAAGTTTTTATTTTTATATAGTCACCATTTTTATACAAAAACCCATTCTAATTTAAATTGTTTGGAATATTCTGTGACTTATTATTTCAATCATTTACTACTTTTATGATACAGGATTCTTGCTTTCAACTTCCATTTTATGTTATTATTCGGCATTCATTCTGGTCTTCTCCTTCTACGAGAATTGATTTCAGCCTTTCAGGCATTGTTTTCTGAAGCGATCTCGTGAGAAGAGTACAAGAAACCTCAATCAATATGTTTTATATGGCTCTACAATGTTGCCTAATGCTAATGTAGTTGAGGAGGGGGGAGGTTTGTTAGTGTAGGGATTTGAAACTTATAAAACTAATTATGCACAATTTATAACCACCTTAGAATTACTAATGAGGTAACCACAACTACAAATGACTCACGAGCAAATACAGATAGAGTAGATCAAAACAGAAAGTATATGACAAACACAAGTAGATTTTTTTTTCCCATGCACATAACCACATGATATTTAGAGCCTTCATCGGAATGAAGAATTTATATCAATCATTTCAGATTGGGGAGCTGTAGTAGGAACTCTAGTTGGTAATGTTGGGATTTGGGTCGAACAAATAGTCGCACATTAGTTAGACGTGGAGATGACCTTGGGTATATAAGGATTTGGGCAACTTCACCTAAAAGGTTAGTGTTTTGGTATGGTGCCCTAAGTCCTTCAAGTAGTATTAGAGCCATGCCCCGAATTTAGTCGTGTGTGTGGGTGATATTCGACGATATAGATCCCCCAATGGCGCAAAGGCGCAATGGGCCTGCCCACCCCATTGGCGCAAAAAGGCGCAATAGGTCCTGTGAAGCTAATGTTGGACTCTCGAGAAATTTGGCAGTGGTGCTCCTTTGCAATGGGCGCACGTCTGTCACGCGGTCTGTCACGCGGTGTAAAAGAGTGACCGACTGCAGTTGGTACTTCACATAAGGCGTGCCGCCATATCACGCAGTGAAGAGTTGAATCTCGATGGAGCATTTGATCTTCCAGTGTGAAGATAGCTGAGCTTGCAGGGAGACTCTTTGTTCGAGGGGAGATTGTTGGGATTTTGGTCGAACAAAAAGTCCCACATCGGCTAGACGTGGGGATGGCCTTGAGTATATAAGTATTTGGGCAATTTCACCTAAAAGGTTAGTCTTTTGGGATGGTGTCCCAGGTCCTTTAGGTAACTTTACTGTGCTGCACGTCTAATTAGCTTTTGCCCTGTGAATCTTAAAACAATGAAGCGTAATTTTCTTATCAAGAGAAGGAAGGAAAAATATTTGCAACATTTTAGATGTCTTAGCTAATAGACCTTTATATCATAGCACTTGAACATGTTTCCTTGAGACATACAATATTCTAAACATAATTGCAAACCTATATCTATAGTTTCCATTATATCATAATTGCAGATTTGGATTTTCATGCATCTGGATTATTACTTTCAGACATCCATTAATGGTTATTTCTTCTCATGTGTTTCATATTCTTTGGTTACAATATTAAAGGAGAAAGTAGGAGAAGCACATGAGTATGACATAGTATGAAAATATGAGAGAATCAGAGATGATCGCTTTTTACCAATATGAAGAAGTTGGAAGACATGCCTATATGCAACTTGCGGAACATGCACAATGGCTTGAAGATGTGTCAAATTCACCTGGTGGCTGTTTGGATTCAAGGAAGTGGGCGGAAGTGAGGAGTGGGAAGTAGGTTTTTCTGTGAAAAATGAGAATTTGTGTGTATCTTTTCCTGTGTTTGGTTGATAGTTGAGAAGTGAAAGTGAAAAAGTATATTGTGTTTTCTGATGCTTGACTAGTAATGTGAAAGTAGAAGTGGAAAGGTTGACCACAAAGTTGAACGTAAAATACAATTAAAATAAAATTTAATTATAAAAAAATTTGGACTATAATTAGAATGCAAGTAAGATTTACATGACCACCAAATTAACTGTTTTGAACTACAATTTTACGAAAGAGATTTACATGATCACAAAATTAACTGTAGCACCCTGAAAGTGAGGAAATGGTTGTGTAAAAGAAAAAAGAGAAAAGGAAAAAGGTATTTTTCCATTTTTCTTTTTCGGTGTTTGGATTGACAACGGAAGTGGGAAATGACACTTCCTCACTTCCCCCACTTCCTTGAAACCAAACAGCCAGGAAAAAGAGGAAGTAAGTGGCATTGTATTTCTTTCAAATTATCTTAGTCATTATCTCATGATGTGCTATCACCATAGGGATAGAGTTCATTATCAAAACTTTGATGTGTATGATCTCTTCATGCTTCAAGAATTTAATACCAGTTTCTTTACTTGTTGCAATGTGAAGTAGAAACTTCTCCAGTTAAGCAGGAGTTTTTTTTGTCCTTACATAAATGACAAATATGTAAAGGTTTCTATTGCTTTTTTTAAGTTTGTATATATGGTGAGTGCATAGTTGACTACATATTAACTTCATATGTAGGTTGGATACATCGAATAAGGCCCATTGGCTATACTCTATGGAGCACGGACAATTCTATCATAAAGCCTTATCTGTGTTTCTAACATGTCATCTCACTTGTCGGACACAAACACATGTTGGATACTTCTCAAGTGAGCCCTCATTATATAGATATCTTTTTAATTTAAGGCATTTATTGGACACTTCTTGGGCACTTGTCCTATATTGTTTCGTGCAGTATTTTGTTCACATTACATGTTTGAGATATTTATTTACCATCATTTATATATTATAGACTATACTATACTTTAGTGGCCATCAACATTGATTTGTTTAATGAAACTGTGATAAGTTTTACAATATGTTTCAGTAGAAGAAGCAGATACATTGAAATAATAAAATTGAAGAGCCGATGTCTTGTTCCTTTTGCGAAGTTATGTATGATTGGTTAATTTTTTTAGCATATATGTAATCATGATATCTATTATATTACTATAGATACGTGTCTGGACTTTTAGATGATGATATGTCCATGTACGTATGTATGTGTGTATGTATGTATGTATGTATGCGTGGGGTGGGAGATCATGAGAGGAAAAAGTGAGAGATAGAGAGGGGGAAGCTGCTATGGAGTTGGGAGGAGAGGAGAGGAGAGGAGAGGAGGATGTGGTGTCTTATTCAAAATCCCAGCCCCAACGGCCCAGTTTTGGACTATGTTAGGGTTAGGACCGGGTCAACATTATATAGTGGAACAAGAAAATATGACTTTAGGACTCTTTGTTCCGTCCAAGTCCCAACAACTAATAATGCCGAGTCCCGGGCTCGAGTCAATAACACCAGAAAGTGAAATCCTAAACAAAGTCTAAATCTCATCCTAGAATCCTAAACCAATAAAACCTCCTTAGATCAGAACTTGGAATTAAATGGCTCAAATTCAACTTCCATAATTTGGGGTAAAAAAAAAAAAAAAAAAGAAACAGATAAATTTTAAGCATGCCAACATGTTATATTTTTTGCAATGAAAAGAGCAATACATATTGCTGCTGTTCTTTGATGGGATTTCGGGCCAACTTATGATGTTCAAACCTTATCTTAACAATTGATATGACCTTTTCTTTCTAGAATGTATGTATTCTATGTGTTTCTACATGAATCTAATCTATGAAAATAAGTGAAAGTGATTACTTTGACATTCATCACCTCAGAGTGTGATGTTTGCGTGTGCAAGTGGAGGCATCTGTGCATGCAAGTTAGAGTCCATGTTCTTGTTAGGATAATTTGGGGAATTTTTTTTTTTTTTTTTTTTTTTTTTTGGGTGGGGGTTGGGGGGTACAATGTCCTATTGTTTATTGTTCCATAATTTAAGCTAAAAAGAAAAAATAAATAAATAAATAAAACAGTTT
This sequence comes from Agave tequilana, assembly GCA_038442645.1. NCBI lineage: Eukaryota > Viridiplantae > Streptophyta > Magnoliopsida > Asparagales > Asparagaceae > Agave > Agave tequilana. The sequence continues at coordinate 43,794 of JAVJIF010029195.1, read as the reverse complement.
CAAGTTTAAAATTAATGAAGAAATTCAAATTTTGACAAGTAAAAGATATATTTGGTAGGAGTGATAATGGTGAGATTTAAATCCAGCTAATTAAGGCTAGTGTTTCTAAAAAAATATCCAGCTAATTGAGAATAGTGTTTCCAAAAAAGTCCAACTAATTAAGGCTGGTGTTTCTAGAAAAATCCAGCTAATTATGGTTAATGTTCCTATACACTACCCAACTAATTAAAGATGGTGTTAATGTTTAGAGAAATTTTAGAAGTATAGACATGAAATTACTAAATTAGTACTCTAATTAATGAGGAATGTGGGGGCAAATGTTGTGAATATTGTGCAATTAGGGGGCAACAACTCTAAATTTTTAACAAAATTTGACTAAAAATAGAAGGCCTCAAATAATTTTTCTTAAATTCAGAGGGAGTGGTTCTGCCCTTGGTCTGGACTTAATGATTCTAAGAGTTTCATTAGACATGACAAGTGAAAATTATTTTTCTTCTTATCTTCCATACTAATTTCTTTTGAGAAATAATCACCCTTGTACTTCTTAAAGTTCCTGGTACTATTTAGTACTTTGAAGTTATTGTGAGGGTTGAGGGTTGTGCTTTATATTCTCCCACACCCCGCAGGTCTAGTGTGCCCTTTTTATGGGCCGATACTTGGAATTCTGCGCAACAATATTATTTTCTAAAACATGTCCCATGGGATTTGAACGTGGGTTACTCTAATACCATCTTAAAGTCCCAGTGAGTTTACCAGAACTCTAAAGTTCTAGTGAGGGTTGAGAGTTGTGTTTTTGTATTCCAGCATTGGCTATTTTGGTTGATATCAATGCCCACAAGCTCATGTATTCTGTTTTATATTTGAGGGAGCTCCTCCAAGGTATCAGTACAAGTAAATCAACAGAGTATAACCCTAGATCTTATTAGAATCCAGTGGCTGGGAATTAGGATGAAGCAATCAGGATTGCTTGGTCAGGTTGATATGTTTGATACTCTTTGGCCCACACTCAAATATGTAATTACCTTTTTTTTATTTCTAAGCATATTTTGTTATCACCAGATCAAATCTGTGATGTTTTGGTTAGGGTTCTTATCAATCTTTTTGTTTCCTCATGAATGTTATACCTGGATAGTTTCTCTCTCACACATTGCCCATGTCCTGTGAAGTATACTTCTTTATGAGCTCCAGAATACCAGAGTCAATGCATTGTTTGTTTAAGGAGGGAGAAGAAAATCATCAGACGAATCGGCCGATTAAAGTTTGTGAACAATTGGAGAACATTACAAGCGTTTATAAATTAGCTTATATGAAGTAGAGCTTAATCTATCACATGGTACTGATAAACTACGTCCCCTTCTCTGAGCTGTTTGATATGTTGGCTTGGGACCAGTAAAACTATCCAACCTTTAAACATCGTAAAAAGGCCAAAGGTCCAGCCTTCATGAGAGCCCCACACACAGTTCTTGGGATTGAAGCCATGCACTCAGATGCTCCTTTCCTCTAGCGTGCTGTCCTGCTCCTGACCAAAATTCTAAAACCATGTACAGGTAGCCTATTCCTACTACAGAGAGATTAAGAGAGAGAATTTTTGTAAGTGCGCGAATTGTGTAGTCCCTAGCACAATCATGCACACATGATAAAAGAAACCAAGGAAACTCCCCCATCGAAATGCTCTGAAGAGAATGACCCTACAATCATCAAAATCCATCATTGTTCCTGAAACATCACTCTCCCCTTGTACTGTCTCTCATACCTTTATGCATGGCGGTCTAGTTGTACTTTCCTTCTTTTTGACTGGTCCTCTTCAAAATCCCAGCCCCAACGGCCCAGTTTCATATTTTTTAGCCCGGACTATGTTTGGGTTAGGAACGGGTCAACATTATATAGGGTCTGTTGGGTTAAGGGTGGAAGTGAGGAAGTGAAGTAAGGAAGTGATAATAGTTCCCTTCGGAACTTAGGAATTGGTTAGTAAGTTTTCCGGCGTTTGAATGTTGTTGAGAAGTGTGGTTTCGAAAATGTTATGTCTTTTCTGGTGTTTGGATGGTAACGTGGAAGTGGAAGTGAAAAAGTTGACCACAAAGTGGACCGCAAAATAATATTAAAACAAAAATTAATTAAGAAAAATAAAAAAAATGGACTGTAACTAGAATGCAAGTGAGATTTGCACGATCAAAAAATTTACTGTTTTGCGCTACAACTTATTACAAATGAGATTTACATGACCACAAAATTAACTGTAGCACTCTGGAAGTGAAGAGATGGTTGTGTAAAAGAGAAAAGAGAAAAAGAAAAAAAACTTTTTCTATTTTCCTTTTCTGGTGTTTGGATGAACAACGGAAATGGAAAAAGACACTTCCTACTTCCTCACTTCAACCCAATTCCGTGAATCCAAACAGCCCTATAGTGGAACTAGAAAATAAGACTTTAGGAGTCTTAGTTCCGTCCAAGTCCCAACAACTAATAATACGAACTCTCGGGTTTGAGTCAACAACACCAGAAAGTGAAATCCTAAACAAAGTCTCAATCTCATCCAAGAATCCTAAACCAATAAAGCCTCCTTCGATCAGAACTTGGAATTAAATGGCTCAAATTCAACTTCCTTAATTTGGGGTAAAAAAAAAAAAAAAGAAATTCTTGAAGGTATAGGGAGGAACAGATAAATTTTAAGCATGCCAACATGTTATATTTTTGCAATGAAAAGGGCAATACATATTGCTGTTGTTCTTTGATGGGATTTGGGGCCAACTAATGATGTTCAAACCTTATCTTAAGAATTGATATGACCTTTTCTTTCTGGAATGTATGTATTCTATGTGTTTCTATATGAATCTAATCTGTGAAAATAAGTGAAAGTGATTACTTTGACATTCATCACCTCGGAGTGTGATGTTTGCGTGTGCAAGTGGGGGCATCTGTGCATGCAAGCCAGAGTCCATGTTCTTGTTAGGATATTTTGGAGATTTTTAGATGGAATAGATCTTTCTAATATTGACCACTAATTAGGAATATCTTCTACTATATTAGTCAACTTAGGTAATGTGAGAGACCCTTTTGCACTGGTATGAAGGTCAAGCGTGTTATACTTTTAGAGGAGAAGCAATAAAACATGGGTTACTTTAATACCATCTTAAGCTCCCTCTGAGTATACCAAAACTCTAAAGTTCTAGTGAGGGTTGAGAGATGTGTTTTTGTATTCCAGCATTGGCTATTTTGGTTGATATCAATGCCCACAAGCTCATATGTTCTGTTTTATATTTGAGGGAGCTCCTCCAAGGTATCGGTACAAGTAAATCAACACACCTTCAGGTCTTGACCAAACAAAGTATAACTGATGAGGACATGGCATCAGCGCACCCAAAGAGGAGAGTCGATCACGTGTATCAGCACAGGAGGCGTCGAGCTGCTTCTATTTGGATTTAGATGGAGTCTGTATTTTATTTTAGTATTATTTATCTTATTTATTTTCATTGTTTTAGTACCACATCGGTTGTGTGGGAAAACTCCAGTTATTGTAAACCTATTTAATTTGGTTTTGATTGAAATAAATAAAGAATACTCTCTTGATTAATGAATTGTTGGATTTTTTCTTTGAAAATTTAATTATGAAGTTGGAGTGTGAAACTCATTTCAGATAGGATTTATGTGTGAAGTCAAATCTAGGTTACCTCTTGTCTCATCTCTTGATCTCAATTCAAATCCCAAGTCATATTACATATCTTAACCTCAAATCCTTTAGTAACAAAAAAAAAAAAAAATCCAATCAAACAAATAACATTTTTTCCCCTGCTCCCACCCACGGCTGACGGCAGCCCAAGCCAACCGGTCATCCCACCCACAACCAATCAACATCCATCAATTCTCCATTTAATTCCACCCATCCTTATCCTCTTCAACACCTAATTGGTCCACCATTGCCGCCAAACAACTATCCCACAAAACCCCCAATTAGCTACAAAACAAAGTGTAATCTAAATTCAAATTCCACTTACAAATTCCAATCTCTTCAACAAACTGAATCCTATTATCTCCTGGACCCAAATTGCAGAGTTCAAATCCCAATTAGTTACTATTAAATCCTTACCCACTTTCTAATCCCAACCTGCATGCATCAACACCCAACCACACCACCCAAATCCTAATCCCCTCTTTGTAAATCATCAACAGCAAGTAATCGGCAGCAACCAAGCACTTCAATCCACCGCCAGCACCCATAAGTATTCCCCTGCTTCTCCTCTCCCTCCCTGCGTGCGCCATCAATCACATCAGTCCTGGCTTCCACCAAGTTCTCCCCAAGCACCCTTGTGCGCTGGAAACTACAGAACCAAGCAACATCCACCTCTCCCCTGTCAAGCGCATCCAACGACGCGGGCGCCTCTTCTTCCATCATGCGCCACCATCACCGGCGAGCTCTCCCCTCTGTTGCTCAATGACAACCAGCACTCTCCTCCCTCGCTTGACATCAAGGTACTTCTGGTTGCGTGGTTTAGTAGCCTCTCACTTGCAACAGTACAAACACAACTTCAGTCTACTTTCAAATATATCAGGCAAGAGTATTAAAGTAAGTCAACACAACGAGGATACGAAAAGCTTCAACAAGTACTTTTATTTTCAGCAAAATCAGAATATTTGTAGGACTACACCACTTATTTTATCTCTAGAATATTATCATGAATTTTCTGTTGTCCACATATATTGGTGAGCGTGTGTGACAGTTATCCTTGTGTTATACTGCTTCGATGTTGCAAGTTAGATTATTCCTTATAACTAAGTATTGCATATGATTTGTGATGGTTGGAATTATCCACATTGCGAGTATTATATTTTGTCAAAATATATCTTACCATATAATTAGTTTTACGTTTATTCCTGCCTAAAGATTGTCGTTTGTAGTGAGACGTCGTAAGTTTAGCTTTATCACTGGTTTCTAACATCACCAGCATCCTGTTCCACATCATTTTATATCAGAGCATGGTTTGGTAGGAAAATTTGCATTGGCATATAGTTAGGGATCTCATTTATTTTTCCATAAATTTTTTAAAAAAAATTGCATCTAGGCTCTACTTACATTCATCTAGATCTTGTTAGTGCATGCCCACCCGTAGTGGACACCCCTATTTACTAGGAGAGTCTAGTGAGTCAGGCATAACAACTATGGATCTCCAACAACTCGCCGATGCAATCGCTGCCATACAAGCCCAACTAGCCAACTTGACCCAAACTGCAGCCCAAACTGGAGATAGTTTAGGTAGAGTTGAAACTCGTCTCAAGAACCGCAAAGAACATGAAGGAGAACATAATCGGATCGTACCATACCAAGGACGTGGTGGTGAGACCCTAATTGTCAGTTCTTGAAGAGTATCAAGATTGATGTCCCAACATTCCATGGACGCATGATCCATAATTTTTTCTTCATTGGACTCAACAACTTGACAAGTACTTCACGTGGTACAATCTCACTGAGCCAAGAAAAGTTAAGTTTGCAGCGATGAAGTTAACAGGTCAAGCTAGCCAATATTGGACTAACTTGGTGAACATGCGTACTACTCGTGACTAAGAACCAATCGATACCTGGAGAAGAATGAAAGATGAACTTAAAGGAAAGTATGTGCCGTCATCATTTAGTGCCCGTCTTATGGACAAGTGGCACCGATACACTCAAGACAACAAATCGGCACAGGATTATATAGAGAAATTTGATGAGTTTCTTATCAGATGCAACGCCATTAACACTGAGGGGCAAACTCAAATCATGTCTTAGTTTAGAGCCGGACTTAAGGAAGACTTACGAACTGAACTTTTGGCTCGTGAAATCACCGAGCTCGAAAAAGTCTACGCGTTAGTCCAAGATTTAGATGCGGCCAAATCTAGCTCTGTTTCTAAGAGTCACGTACAAACAACTAGGCCCAACTCAGGTTCATACCCCAACCTTTTTTAAAGTCAAAGTTCTTCCCACAACGTAGATACTAAATGCAAGAGCATCGATAACAAAGGCAAAGACACTGATAGAGAGTTTTCTAAGCTGACTCCCATAATTAAATCTTACAAGTGTCAGGGATATGGACATGTAGCTGCTAATTGTCCAACTCTGATCAAAATTGTCTTAGTCAATGGGAAACTTGAAGTAGTATCGAATCAGAATCAGAGGAATTTATTTTCTGGGGAGAAGAAGAAGAGTCTGATATGGACGATAATGGCACAGGTGATAGCATTGGTCTTCACTGCATTCAACCAACGACTTCGATTCATTTATCCGTCGTCAGATGTGCCTTATCTCAACCCAAGAAAAAAGATGATTGGAGACGAACCACCATGTTTCACATTATTATGAAGATTGGTGGTAGAATTTGCAAGATAATTGTAGACAGTGGAAGTTGTATTAATACTGTATCGTCTATAGTAATTGCCAAAATTGGCCTGAAGGCTGAACCCCATCCGCATCCCTATAGAGTAACATGGATTAACTCTTTAGTACTGGAAGTCAAGCAAAGATGTCTTGTCCCAATAGACTTTGGTCTCTACAAGGAAAAAATTTGGTGCGACGTTGTATCTATGGATATGGGTTACGTTATCCTTGGACGACCATAGCTATATGACAAGGATGTTACCATCTACGGTCGGTCGAACATGTGTCAATTCGAACATGAAGGAAAGAAGACAAGTTGTTACCTCGTGAGCCAAAGACTGAGCCATCTGAACCAAAGCCTACTACAGTGAAAAAGACTAACAGTATCAGCTTGATTACTGCAAAATCTTTCAGTCAAGATATAGAAAAGGAGCTCCCTTTGTGATCCTCGCAACCAAGGAAATTACTAAGGAATCCAACACCTCGATCCCTCCTGAAGTCACACCAATGGTTGCAGAGTTCGCTGATATTTTTCCTGAAGACCTCCCAGACAAGCTCCACTGATGCGTGACATACAACACACTATTGATCTAGTCCCAGGAGCTAGTCTTCTCAACTTGCCCTACTATTGGATAAACCCCACCGAGCATGTCGAACTCAAGAGGCAAGTTGACGAATTGATAAAAAAAAGTTTCATCTAAGAAAGTATGAGTCCTTGCACAGTTCCCGCGCTCCTAATGCCCAAAAAAGATGGATCTTAGTGTATGTGTGTGGATAGTTGTGCCATCAACAAGATAACAGTTAAATAAAGTTTTCCCATTCCTAGACTGGATGATATATTAGATATGATGTCTGGTGCCACTATTTTCTCTAAAATTGATCTCAAAAGTGGTATAATCAAATTTGCATCCATCCCGGAGATGAATGGAAGACTGCCTTCAAAACGAAGGATGGGTTGTATGAGTAGATGGTCATACCTTTTGGATTGGCCAATACTCCGAGTAATTTCATGAGAGTGATGACGCAAGTACTACGTCCATTTATGGGCAAATTCTTAGCAGTGTACTTTGATGACATCCTCATCTACAGTCAATCTCGTGAGCAACACCTAGACCATCTACGTCAAGTATGTTCTGTATTAAGGAAGGAAGAGTTGTACGCTAATCCTAAGAAGAGCACCTTTTTCTCTTCATAACTTCAATTTCTCAGATTTGTAGTATCTGCTGATGGAGTTTCTGTGGATTCTGAGAAGATCAGAGCCATTGAGGAATGGCCCGAGCCTAAGACGATTCGTGTTGTAAGAAATTTTCACGAACTTCCTACCTTCTATCGTTAGTTCATTAAAGGATTCAGCACTGTCATGGCTCCAATCACCGTCTGTTTGAAGAAGGAAGAATTTAACTGGTCTTATGCTGCCACGAAGGCATTTGTTGATAACAAGAAGAGAATGGTTAGTGCTCCTGTTATGCGTCTCCCTGATTTTTCTAAAGTCTTTGAAGCAGCGTGTGATGCATCAGGAATTAGAATAGGCGGAGTCCTCGCTCAAAAAAGTTATCCAGTTGCTTACTTTAGTGAAAAACTGAATAATGCCCGACAACGATATTCCACTTGTGATAAGGAATTCTATACGGTGATTCAAGCACTTCGCTATTGGTGACATCACCTTTTGCCGCGTGAGTTCGTTCTCTTCTCTGATCATGAGGCCTAAAGTACATCTACTCTCAAAAGAAGCTGAACGCGCGACATGGGCGATGGATTAAGTTCCTTCAAGATTATACGTTCACTCTACGCCACAAAGCGGGAGTAGAAAACAAAGCCGCTGATGCTCTCAACTGGCATATTTTCATTTTGACCAAGATATCCATGGTAGTAAATAGCTTTGAAAAGATAAAAAACTGAATACGAGTCGTGTCCCGATTTTTCCGACATATACGCCATATTGATAGATGGATCGGCTCAAGAAGTGGATGGCTATACCCTGCATGATGGGTATCTTTTTCTAGCTTGAAAGTTATGCATCCCAATTACATGCTGGTGGTCTAGCTGGGCATTTCGGGAATGAGAAGACCATAGAAGCCGTTGAGTATCGGTTCTATTGGCCAGGGTTAAAACATGACGTTGCCAAACATGTTGGAAGGTGTCACACCTGTCAACTCGCAAAGCAACAGAAACAGAACAACGGTCTGTACACTCCACTACCAGTCTCAAATTGCCCATGGCAGGATGTTAGTATGGACTTTGTGTTAGGACTCCCGAAAACTCTTAGAAAATATGATTCAGTCTAAGTTGTCGTGGACCATTTTTCTAAAATGGCCTACTTCCTTCGTTACTCTTGTACTTCTGACGCCTCTAGAGTGGCCAAAATCTTTTTCGATGGCGTCGTTAAACTGCACGGTCTGCCTAATACAATTGTGTTCGACAGAGATATTAAGTTCACTAGTTATTTCTGGAAGACCCTTTGGCACATGTTAAGGATGAAATTGAAGTTCTCTACTACTTTTCACCCTTAGACTGACGGCCGAACCGAGGTTGTGAATAAAAGTCTACTGCATACCCTTGTTGGCGAACATATTGGAAGTTGGGATCTAAAATTATCTATTGCCGAGTTTGCATATAATTCATCAGTTAATAGAACAATAGGTCAAAGTCCACATGAAATAGTATATGGTTTTAGGCCTAGGCAGCCCATTGATCTCATTCTGATGGTTGACCATTATAGAGTCTCTGAGTCTGTATCCTTCTTTGCCACGCATATGCATGAGTTGCACAAAGTCATCAATGATAAAATTAAATAAAACAACTTTGACTACAAGTTACGAGCTGATGTTAGGAGAAAATTCAAAACTTTTGATATTGGCGACCTTGTGATGGTCGGATTCGTCCGGAACGGTTTCCTACGGGGACTGTTAAAAAATTACATGCTCGTAGTGCTGGGGCATTCAAAATCTTAACGAAACTTAATGACAATGTTTATGTTATTGATCTTCCTGAAGATTTTGGAATTAATCCTACTTTCAATATTGAGGATCTGGTAGAATACAAGGGTCCAAATTTTAACCCCAGCAACCCATTGGTTGATGAGCCTACCCCTGAGACATTTTCTGAGGGACCCCCACTTCCCCACTCCAGATATCAGTCCCAATTCAATAGAGAATATTGATAAAATTTTAGATGAAGAAATTATCTTCTCGAGAGAAGGTGGAACTTGATAGTATCTGATACGCTGGAAAGGAAAGTCACTTGCAGAGGACACGTGGCTGAATCGCAGTGAGTTGCAGCAGATTGATCCAGATCTGTTAGAGCACTATAAGAGCTCCTTCACACGTGACTCGACGAAGTTGAGTTCTCTCCCACCAGGGGAGAATGATAAGGACATGGCATCAGCGCGCCCGAAGAGGAGATTCGATCACGTGTATCAGCGCAGGAGGCGTCGGGCTGCTTCTATTTGAATTTAGCTGGAGTATATATTTTTAGTTGGAGTCTGTATTTTCTTTTAGTATTATTTATCTTGTTTATTTTCAGTGTTTTAATACCACATTGGTTGTGTGAGAAAACTCCAGTTATTGTAAGCCTATTTAATTGGCTTTGATTGAAATAAATAAAGAATGCACCCATGATTAATGAATTATTGGATTTTCTCTTTGAAAATTTAATTATGAAGTTGGAGTGTGAAACCTATTTCAGATAGGATTTGTGTGTGAAGCCAAATCTGGGTTACCTCTTGTCTCATCTCTTGATTTCAATTCAAATCCCAAATCATATTACACATCTTAACCTCAAATCCTTTAGTTACAAAAAAAAATCCAATCAGACAAACAACATTTTTTCCCTGCTCCCCACCCACGGCTGACGGCAGCCCAAGCCAACCGGTATTCCCACCCACAACCAATCAACATCCATCAATTCTCCATTTAATCCCACCCATCTTATCCTCTTCAACACCTAATTGGTCCACCATTGCTGCCAAACAACTATCCCACAAAACCCCCAATTAGCTACAAAACAAAGTGTATTCCAAATTCAAATTCCACTTACAAATTCCAATCTCTTCAACAAACTAAATCCTATTATCTCCTGAACCCAAATTGCAGAGTTCAAATCCCAATTAGTTATTATTAAATCCTTACCCACTTCCCAATCCCAACCTGCATGCGTCAACACCTAACCACACCACCCAAATCCCAATCCCTCTTTGTAAATCATCAACAACAAGTGATCGGCAGCAACCAAGCACTTCAATCCACCGCCAGCACCCATAAGTATCCCCTGCTTCTCCTCTCCCTCCCTGCATGCGCCATCAATCACATCAATCCCAGCTTCCACCAAGTTCTCCTCATGCACCCTTGTTCGATGGAAACTACAAAGCCAAGTAACATCCACCTCTCCCCTACCGAGCGCATCCAGCGACGCGGGCGCCTCTTGTCCCGATCATGCGCCACCATCACCGGCGAGCTCTCCCCTTTGTTGCTTACTGACAGCCAGCACTCTCCTCCCCCGCTTGACATCAAGGTGCTTCTAGTTGTGTGGTTCAGTAGCCTCTCACCTGCAACAGTACAGACACAACTTCAGTCTACTTTCAAATAGGTCGGGCAAGAGTATTAAAGTAAGCCAACACAACGGGGATACGAAAAGCTTCAACAGGTAATTTTATTTTCAACAAAATCAGAATATTTGTAGGACTACACCACTTATTTTATCTCTAGAATATTATCATGAATTTTCTGTTGTCCACATATATTGGTGAAAGTGTGTCATCAGTTATCCTTATGTTATACTGCTTCAATATTGCAAGTCAGATTATGTTGTAAAAATAATGCACGAAATACTGCTAAGCTATTTAAATTAAACTTTCAAGAAGGAAAGGAACTTCTCTATTTTGATCGAGGCGACCACAGCATTGTCCTTAAGAGTAGATCGCGCCCCTCTGAGAGATTATCTCAGTGCAGCAGGTTGATGGTGGCCTACCCTCTAGGATTCAAAGATCACTGGCCCTGCAAGCGTGCACTCGCAATGCACAGGCCCTCGAATAGCTTGGTCTTGTTTCCTCCAGAGATGAAGGGAAGAACTAAAGAGTTTAAGAAATATAGCTCAGATAGGAAGAAGATGGTTGAGTTGTGTTCTTTAGAGCAGGGAATAGGTCCTTAATAAAGAGAGTTAATCATCATTAGGAAACCTTTGGGAAGAGAAACCAATCTTTGAAAAGTGTTACTGCAGAACTTGGGTAGAGAGCTCTCAACGGCTAACTCTAACATGACAGGACATGGAATGATACGAATCTAAACAGCTATCTCTGACCCAAATATTATTATAGGATTTGAAAAGATTTTATTTTAATTTTAAATCCAAAAATAAAATTGGCAAAACTTAGCCTATTCGGGCACACCCGCAAGGCTCTGAAATCAGATTTGCACCCCCCTGCGCGGGAATGCGGGCGCACATGCGCATTATGATTTTCCGTACCTGACAAACCCAATTTCCTTCACTTGGCCTCAATGGGCTTGTGTGCGCGCGAGCACCCCCTGGTTTCTGGCCCACACAACCCATCATGGAGTAGACTCCATATAAACACTAAAGAGTTCTTTACCTATACAATGTGGGACTAAAGGAACTTTGCTTAGTTTTGAAATACCCTCAAAATACTAACAATCCCCTACTATTTCAAAATTAAAAGGAAGGATAATAGAAACGAGAGAGAAGAGGAGGAAGCATAAGAACTCAATACATCAATAGTGATGACTTTTGATCTATGAACCACTACGTAGGATGTGTAGGTGTGTCCCACAAGAAGTTGGTGAAACATAAATTTTCTATAAACCAATTTTCCTAATTATGGATCATTGACCTACTGCCCACATATCATTCATAGAACCGAGCTGTTCAAAATGGGTTGGCGTGAATCGGCTATGCGCCCTACCTGGATATTCATGAGCGCTCTAGAGAATATGTCTACATTCTCATAGGGAAGCGGCCCCACTTTCACACTCATATAGGTGGATCCATCTAGTGCGCATTGCAATTAAACACACCATACAATAAGGGCTATGGTAATGCATTAAGAATTAATGCTAATCCTTTGCACATTGTAATTTATACTATCTACATCATAGGCAGGGACTTCTCAATAATAACATAATGATAGTACATCACCAAGTCAACAAATGATTTGTTATTACCCATATGAACCTACTTCATGAGTTCATCAATCACATAGGTCGGGTTACTATCATTTTTGACTCTTTTCCATACATATGAGTCCCATTCCCCTCGATGTATTCTCCGCTAGTTTTCTCCCTAATGGTTTGGTAAATGGATTACTTATATTAAGCTTTGACCTCACATAGTCAAGAGATATGATCCCATCATCTAGCAGTTGCTTTACAATTTTATGTCCTAGGCGTATATGCCTACTCTTTCCATTGTATATTTTATTCTTAGCTCTAGCAATAGTAGTTTGGTATTTACGATAATAGACACAAATGGAGCTGGTCTCTTCAAAATTAGTGTACCAATCAAAAGATTCTTGAGCCACTCAGCTTCAGTACCTGCCTTCTCTAAGGCAACAAACTCAGACTCCATAGTGGAGCGAGCTGTGACGATTTGCTTGGATGATTTTCAAGACACCGTACCCCCTCCAAGTGTGATCACATATCCACTTACAGACTTTAATTCATCAAAATCGGAGATCCAGTTAGCATCTGATCCCTCTAAAATAGAAAGAAAGCCATAATATATCAAACTATAATTAATAGTTTCTTTTAGATACTTTAATACTCGATATAATGTTGTCCAATGGTCCTTATTAGGACAGTGAGTGTAACGACTAAGTCGTCCCACGGCATAAGCAATGTCAGGTTGTGTATAATCCATCAAGTGCATTAAACTACCAATGATTTGTGCATACTCAGATTGTGACACACTTTATTCTTTATTCTTTCTTAAGTGAATTTTGCCATCATAAGGTGTGAAAACAGGAGTGCAGTCAAAATGATCAAATCTTTTCATCATTCTTTCTATATAGTGTCCTTGTGAAAGCATGATACGATCAAAATCTCTAGTTATTTTAATTCCTAATATCACATCAACTTCACCCATGTCTTTCATATCCAAATTAGAGGACAAAAATGATTTGGTGTCATTTACAATTTCTAAGTTTGTGCCAAATATAAGCATATCATCAACATATAAACATATGATAACACTAACATTATCCTCAAATTTAGTATAGATACATTTATCAGCCTTATTAATCTGATAATCATAGGAAATAAGAACACTATCTAATTTTTCATGCCATTGTTTTGGTGCCTATTTTAAACCGTATAAAGATTTACCAGTTTACAGACTTTGTGTTTATTTTAAGTTGTCACACAACCTTCAGGTTGGTCCATGTATATTTCTTCTTCTAGTTCTCCATTTAAGAATGCAATTTTAACATCCATTTGATGTATCACAAGCTTATAAATAGATGCTAAAGCAAACAACACTCTAATAGATGCAATTCTAGTCACAGGAGTAAATATATCAAAATAACCAAAGCCTTTCTTTTGAGTGTATCCTTTAGCAACCAATCTAGCCTTAAATTTATCCAAAGACCCATCAGGTTTTAGTTTTCTTTTAAATATCCATTTGCAACCAATTGATTTTGTACCTGATAGAAAATTAACAAGTTCCCCAGTATGATTTGATAATATGAATTCTAATTCATTATTAATAGTCTCTTTCCAGAATGGAGCATCTGGAGAGGAGATAACCTCTTTATAAGTGAGAGGGTCATCACCAACAAGAAATGTAAAGAAATTTTTATCAAAGTCAGTTTCTTTTCTAACTCTTTTACTTCTTCTTAGTTCAATCTCTTTATTATCATCAGATTCTTGTGCATGACTAGATGATGAAGCATGAGATGGTTTATCAACATGAGTTTGCAGTGGAAAAACAAGCTCAAAGAATTCTGCATTTTTAGTTTCAATAATAGTGTTGACCTCCATAACATTATTATCACTTCTAGTCACAAGAAACCTATATGAAGCACTATGATGTGCATAACCTATAAACATGCAGTCAAAGATTTTGGGTCCTAATTTTTTTTTTGGGCTCAGGTAGAAGAACCTTAGCTAGGCACCCCCACACTTTTAAATAGTTTAGGTTTGGTGTATGTCCTTTCCAGATTTCTGATTGGTCGCTAATGTTGCATATTTAATGTCATTTTTTCATACTTATTTAGAATAAAATCCTGCATTGTCCTAATTAATTGTTTAATTTATTTGCAGGCCCAATCCTTAAGGAGATGAAAAGAAATGAGCCCAAAAGCCCACCAGAATTCTGAATTAAATCAGAATTAATTCGCACACTAAATCAGGGCAAAATTCAAGAGGTTGAAACCGGTTGAGAAGAATCCTCTCAGAATCGATCGGTTAAAGCCAAGAATCCAAGGTCATTTCGTCAGAATCCGGGGCTCAAACGAAGAAACCAACAAAGGATAAAGCTAGAACAAACTCCTAGGATGATCCAAACACGGCCAAAGCCGCGTTTCCGCGGCTTGGTTGGGGAGTTAGGGGGAGCGTTTGCTCCCCCGATCTCCCCGGGATCCTGGGTTGGGTTTTTGGCCTATAAAAGGGCATTCTCTGTGCTAAAATTGGACGAACATGCAGATTAGGATTTAGCCTATTTTTCATTCTTTGTAGTTTAGGTTTTTCTTTTCCTTTTATGTAATTTGTATGTAGCTTAGGTTAGATGAAGATTCATGTAAGTAAGAGAGAGAGGCTAATGTTGAGAGTGACACCGATGTACCCTCCTCCTTTCTTACATTGTCTCTGCAAGTAATAAGGTAAAAGCTTCTTTTTATTTTCGTATTTTGTTTTGCTTTCCTCTTCCTCTTTCTACTTTACCTTGGTTGTATTTGTTGAGTTTACAAGTAAATTCTAAAGCGAGTATAACTAAGCTACGTGAGAGCCAGCGATAGTTCATGAAGACGTTCTCCTCTTCTAAGCTCCGTATCACTTCGTTCTTGGTATGCTTGACGATATAATGTGCACGGGGACTGAGCTCGAGTTTATGATCTATGCGTTGAACGCCTCCGAAGCAAAAAGGTAGAACATGCAACGGTTTCCAGGTAAGTCATCACTCAACCTAGGTAAGTATTCCTTCCTTTTCTTTCCTTTCTTTCATTTCTGTAAATTAAATCATCACCTCTTCCAACTCTTTCTTCTCCACTCACTCCACTTGTACATAGTCGCTTTTATCGTTTTCTGATTTTCCACCTTCTTCATCTTTCATATTCTTTTAACTTTAACTATAACTTTCTTTTTCATTTTTATAACTTTAAAACAGAGAAGAACTTTCGCTTATTTTCATAACGATTTCAATAAAGAAACGTAAAGCTTCCATCGCAAACCCTTCTTGTGGATCACGACCCGCATAGCCACTTGCTATAGCGGAAGAATTGAGCACTTGCACATTTTTATTATAAGTTCTGAAATTTCGTATTTTGTGTGCAGGTTTAGCATCAATCAAATTTTGGCGCCGTTGCTGGGGAGGGTAACATGTTTTTTATTGAAATCTGAATTTTTTTGAAAATTTTTTAGAACTAAACGAATTTTCTTCTCTGTTGCAGGTTACAGGGCAATCAAAGCAGGAAATTAATATTGTAGTGACATACAAGTGGCCTTGGGCCTCTGCTCTAGAAAGAAGAGACCAAGGGCCCTCTGAATTGCCGCGTTTCCACGGCAAAAGCCGCGGAACCGCGGCAATGAAGAGTTGACTACTAACAGCTTTTTGCAGGGCTGCTTAGTTTATAAAAATTCTAGTTTGCTGCAATTCTTTATTTCCTATATGCCATCACATAAGCCTGCTAATAATCAACAGTAAAACGTTTGTTGTAAAAGTTAAAAATTGATTAGACGTTTGCATTTTAGGCACGCGTTTTTTCAATTCATTTATTTTTACTGTTGAAGAGTGCTGGAGCAAGGTACGTTCGCATTGCATATAGAATAGGATTCATCTCGTGGTTGATTTTCATTGCTTTGAGTGATTCCTATTTACATATCTTGTACACTTGCACAAAATTATTTTAAGGGCACTAACCCATAACAAGATAAGGTGGGGATTTAATCACCCTTCCTTAGCCCAAAAATCACATTCCAAGCACTCGCTAACCCAAGCCTAACTAAAATTGAGTAGACGTTGGCCCTAGGGACATCTCGGACTCAATTAGGAGATTATCCTAAGGGGGAAAAATGTTGGAATCTGACTCCTGCAAAATCAGTGTCTAGGAAAGGGATTGAGGGCCGAAAGCCCGAAGGTTGGTGGTTATTTAATTAAGGAACGCTTTGACGGAAAACCTCCCACCAATCTTGCCCTGACCTGGCTGATTAGCTTGTGGTCAAAGTCTACATTAGACCTCCCGTGGACAGTCTAATCAGTTAGGAGTCGTTTAGGTCATAGGTCTACCCTAACCTAGTTAGAATTTTTTTTCTTTTAGTTGTTTGCTTATTTGTTTGTTTTTTGTTTGTATTCTATTGTGTGATATGGACTATAATAATAATTTTTTCAACTACAATAATAATCCATATTACACACCTACTTCATTTTCGGATATTACCAACCCGGCATATCATAACTTTGACCAATCTAGTGTGCCGGATTGGTTTTATCCGAATCAATATAACCCATACCCCCAATCTAATAACTATAATTTCCATAGTGATTTCAACTCTACACCGAGTCAGTGGGGATTCACCTCCCCCGAGCATAATTTTCAACCACCTTGTCCTCCTTCTCCACCTAGTCCACAATATTTTCAAGATTCATACTCAGTTCCACCCGTCCAAAATAGGAAACCATCCATTTTGGAAATGAGTATGCGTGAGTCCAAACACAAATCCCAAAATCTGATGGACTCACAATTTCACTACCACTTCCAAGACAATTCTTCATCTTTTCATCAAAATAATGAACCTATCAACTATGAAAAGATGCTTGAAGCCATGACTCAGGCTCAAAACACTCGTAATCGTGACATAGATATGATGGTCGAATCTCTACATTCTCACCGTTGGACCAGTTCTGATGTCACCAACCATTCTGTTAGAGCCGAAGAGTCCTGTGGTTTTAGAAATCAAGATTCCATTTCAGAACAACCATTTGAACTTGCCCAAACTCCAAATTTTGAAAAAGATATTGACAGTTTAGCAAGTTATCCTTTTCCTGAAATAGAACTTGAAAATGAATATGATCCTGAACCCCAACTGAGTAATTCAATTCTACTTCCTGATTCGATTATGACTCCGATATCTTCACCTGATTTCGATCTTTTTTCCGAGTCAACGTTGGATTCTATGCCTATTCATCATGAAATTGAATCCCCCATCATTGAGGATCATATTGAACTTGATCAATTATACACTTTTGAAAATCTTATTGACAAATTGGCAAGTTCTCAATTTTTTGATATTGAACTCAATGAGATATGTGACCTAGATTCTCAAATCTGTGATCCAGTTCAACTTTCTGAATCAATATTGACTCCTGTTGCGTTACCAAACTTGAGTAATATTTTAGAGTCAGTTTTGATTCCCTCACCTATCATTCCTAAACTTGAATCACCCATATTAGGTCACATTTCATTGTTGGAAAATACATGTGGACTTGAGTTTCAACTTCTTGACTTGGACCCTATTCCTGAACCAATTTCGACTCCTGAACCTTTACTTGACTTAAGTCACCTTCCTGAGTCGGTATTAGTTCATGTCCTTCCTGAGTCCAAGTCAACCGTTCTATCATTTCATACTCCATTCTGGGACGAGGTGGTTGACAAATTTGACTCCGAAATTAATTATGGAATATGGAAATTAGATGGGGTCAAATACTAAATAAAAATCCTTTATGGATAAATCTTTTTACTGGGTTATATTAAAGATATTTCTGGTGGGTTCCTCTGAGACCCAAGAAAAGTTGATTGGGCCACGTTTCGTGGACCAATCAGACCACCACCGGAACCACCACCTTAAGGTAACCATTTTCCTTCCCTTTCTTCTTTTTCATGCATCTATGCATTAATTCATACATTAAGGACAATGCATGAGATGGGTGTGGGGGAGGGTCTAACATAACTTTTCTTTTTCTTAAAAAAAAATTAACATTTTTCTTTACTTTTTAAAAAAAAAACTTTTTGAAAATGGAAACAATATTATGACATATTTTTGTAAGAAATTAAGTGAATTTTAAGGAATAGGAAAATCTAAATTAGGATTTCTTATACTTGGTCAAAATAAGATTATTTGTTTGATTTTTAAAGTTAGGAAAATAATTTGTCAAAGTAATTTGGTCTTGATCTTTACCTTGATGAAATATGCACACTTCATACACTTACACACTTAGGGTTCAAAAACAAAGATTCTTATGCCTTATATATATATAAAAAAAAAAAATCTAATTATTGACTAGCTAGGTGCTTTGGCCTAAGCAAGCCTTAGTATTTATGCGAAAGATGATTAGATAAGTTTGAAAAGAAAAATCCTCTGATTAAGCTGGGTATTTGTGCCTAATAAAGCATAAGTATTCACGCCTAAAAGAGGTTCATATAATAAAATTTTTAATTTTGTGGCCTTATTTGCTCGAGTCCTTAAGTCCTTGGGGGTGTTTCCTCACCTGGTGCCCTAAGATCGTTTGGTTTGGGAGTCATCGATTAGAGGCTCGTTACATGGGCAGATTCGAAAGCCTAATAGAACTAAGGAATAATACCACAAAAAAAATATATATGTATAAATAAATAAGGCATAAGAGTTAGAGTTAATGAACCCTTAGTCAAAATTTTCACATTCACAAGGTGCATATGACTTAGGGTAAAGTAATAGACTAGATGAGAAGTACAATTTGACTCCTTACTTTGATTTGATAACAAATTTTTGAATAGAGACTAAGTTTAGAAATAAAAAATTCAGTTTTCCTATAACTTATAGATTGCTTAGATCTTACAATTATATTTTAAATATTTTTCTCTTTCAAAATGCTTTTCGAAAATACTAACTCTTTATTTCTCTTTCTTTATGGATTTTGTGGGTGTAATCCGCTGAAAACCCTCACGAGACAAAACTCGTCCTCTAGGGGAAACCTAGAGGTTTAACGGCTTGTTGCACATACTCAGCGCAATCGCGTGACCTGCGAAAGTGGTCTAATAATCCTTAGTATAACTTAGGTGTTTTGCTCGAGGACGAGCAAAAGATAGGTATGGGGGTGTGATTGGTCGCTAATGTTGCATATTTAGTGTCATATTTCCATACTTATTTTAGAATAAAAGTCTGCATTGTCCTAATTAATTGTTTAATTTATTTGCAGCCCCAATCCATAAGGAGATGAAGAGAAATGAGCCTAAAAGCCCACCAGAATTCTGAATTAAATCTGAATTAATTCGCACACACTAAATAAGGGCAAAAATCAAGAGGTTGAAACCGGTTGAGAAGAATCTTCTCAGAATCGATCGGTTAAAGCCCAGAATCCAAGGTCATTTCGTCAGAATCCGGGTCTCAAACGAAGAAACCAATAAAGGATAAAGCTAGAACAAACTCCCAGGATGACCCACCAATAGGGTGTGGCCATATGGCCACACCCTGGCCGCGGAAACGCGGCCAAAGCCGCGTTCCGCGGCTTGGTTGGGGAGTTAGGGGGAGCGTTTGCTCCCTCGATCTCCCCGGGATCCTGGTTGTTAGGTTTTTGGCCTATAAAAGGGCATTCTCTGTGCTAAAATTGGACGAACATGCAGATTAAGATTTAGCCTAGTTTTCATTCTTTGTAGTTTAGGTTTTTCTTTTCTTTTTTATGTAATTTGTATGTAGCTTAGGTCAGATGAAGATTCATGTAAGTAAGAGAGAAAGGCTAATGTTGAGAGTGACACCGATGTACCCTCCTCCTTTCTTCCATTGTCTCTGCAAGTAATAAGGTAAAAGCTTCTTTTTATGTTCGTATTTTGTTTTGCTTTCCTCTTCCTCTTTCTACTTTACCTTGGTTGTATTTGTTGAGTTTACAAGTGAATTCTAAAGCGAGTATAACTAAGCTACGTGAGAGCCAGCGATAGTTCATGAAGATGTTCTCCTCTTCCAAGCTCCGCATCACTTCGTTCTTGGTATGCTTGACGATATAATGTGCACGGGAACTGAGCTCGAGTTTATGATCTATGCGTTGAACGCCTCCGAAGTAAAAAGGTAGAACATGCAACGGTTTCCAGGTAAGTCATCACTCAACCTAGGTAAGTATTCCTTCCTTTTCTTTCCTTTCTTTCATTTCTGTAAATTAAATCATCACCTCTTCCAACTCTTTCTTCTCCACTCACTCCACTTGTACATAGTCGTTTTTATTGTTTTTTGATTTTCCACCTTCTTCATCTTTCATATTCTTCTAACTTTAACTATTAACTCTTTTTCTTTTTCTTAACTTTAAAAATAGAGAAGAACAATCGTTTTGTTTTCTTAAAGATTTCAATACAAGAACGTAAACGCTTCTATCGCAAAACCCTCCTTGTGGATCATGACCCGCATAGCCACTTGCTATAGCGGAAGAATTGAGCACTTGTACATCTCCTTTCTTAAGTTCTATTATCTCGTATTTTGTGTGCAGGTTTCGCCTCAATCAATTTCATATGGGTTATACCGATTTTCTTATATAGTATTCTGTTTTGAATATGACAAGCAGAGAGTATAGCCTCCCCCCACAGGTTCAGAGGTGCACCAGAACTTATAAGCATAACATTCATCATATTTTGAGTGTTCTATTTTTCCTTTCAGCAACACAATAAGATTCAGGTGAATATGGAGGGGTAGTCTAATGAATTATGCCATGTTGTTCACAAAATTCATTAAATTGTTTAAGTTCATATTCACCACCTCTATCCGATCTCAATCTCTTGATTTTCTTATTTAGTTGATTTCAACTTCTAATTTATATTTTAGAAACATTTCAAAGGGTTCGTCTTTGGATCTTAACAGATAGACTACAGTATATATAGAACAGTCATCAATAAAGGTGATATAGAATCTTTTACCACCTCTAATTAAATTATTTTTAAGGTCACCAAGATCACTATGAATAAGCTCAAGCAATTCAGATTCTCTTTGTACACTTTTGCATGATTTCTTAGTGGATTTAGATTCAACACATATTTCACATTTGTCATGATCAGATATAGTTTCATTATGCAAGAGTCCTATATCTTTCATTTTCTTAATGTAAGAAAACCGACATGTCCTAACATACGATGCCAAAGATCACAAGAGTCCATCATGTAAGCAGAAGAAGTAGATGCATTTCCATTCATGATTTCAAGTACATTCTGTTGGCCCAATGGCCCATCACTCTAGTTTTGATGATGATCAACTCATGTAGTTATAGTACTAATGATCTTGTGTTTATTTAGTCTCAGATTTGTGATCAAGATCTTAGTAGGTGTGTAGTTTCAACAAAGGATTTAAAGTCAAGTTTTGGAGCTAACACGGTTTGATTCAAGAGCCTATGCATCAAGACCACATCAAGTACTCAAGAGGAGTCTAGCTCTTTGGATCAAGTTTGGACCAAGTCAAGAAGATGAGAAGACTTCAAGAGAAGACCTTCAAGATCAAGACTTGTGTCTAGGTTTGTTTTATTAAGATTTTGTTTTAGATTAAAATGTAAAGGATAGAATAGTTAGTGGATTGCTAAGTATACCATACACACACACTCTCTTGATTTAGATGAGTTTTAATAAAAGAATTTTTATTTTGGAAAAGACTTTTCATTTTGACAAAATACCGGTTTGGTTTTTGGAGTTTATTATATACATGTGTTTTAACCAAAACCGTTTTAGAGCTTAATATCAAAAACATAGATATTTCATCATGTATGTGTAGTGGATCATATCCATACACCCTATGCTTTCAAAGTGTTTAAAATATCTTATTTTTGTATTTGGAGAAGTTTTGGAAAAACCAATTTGGAAAAATACGGATTTGTGTTTTAGCCAAAATTTCTAAGTTACAAAAATAGTTCAAAATATTTGTAACATGTTTTGATTTTACTCAAACATGTTTGTAACTTGTTTGTGGATTTTTAGAGAATTTATGAGATTTATTTGATGATTAAAAACTAAGTTTTTCAAGTCCTATATTTAGTCTGCCAGGCCTGGCGGTCGACCAATCGGTCGATCGGACCAGGAGCCGGTCGAAATGAGCGGTCGACCGGATGTGCACAAAACGTGCACAAGGCCTATCAGTTGGCCGGTCGACCGAGCGGTCGACCGACTGAAGGCAACCCACTCTCGGGTTGCCCAGGTCGACCGGGCGGTCGACCGGCCAGAGAGCCATTGCTCTCTGGTTCAGGGCCCGGTCGACCGGAAGGCTCAACAGTGACTTTTTTGACCGTTGGCCGGTCGACCGGAAGGCCATTCTGGGCCTAGTCAGCTGCCAATGGGCAGAATCTTTTGGGGCCTATATAAACCCCATTTGAGAGCTGTTTTTGGAGGAGATTTTGATGTGGTTTTTGAGCCAGTTTTTCCAACTCTACTAGATATTTATCTCCACTTGTTTAAGAGCCAAAATTGCCATATCAAAAGGATAGATTTTCAAGGGTTTTCAAAAGTGATTTTCAAGGGTTTCCCCCACCATTTCAATCCTAGTTTTCTCACACAACACTTGAGCTATCCATTGCTATATCTACCTATAGGGGTCTTTGTTGTGAGAGGATTTTATGTGATCAAAGTGTTGTGATCACCAATGTTCTACCTTGTACTTTGAGGAGGCGGACTTGCGAGTTCGCGGTGTTTCGAGTTCGTGTGTGAACTCTTTGTTTGAGGTGCGGCCTCGGCGAGCTAGTGGGCTTGCGGTGTGTTCTTGCGGGAACAAGTGAAGGGACTAGAGAGTCCAAGGAGTTCAAGTGTGAACTCGCCTTATAGGTGTTGCAGCACCAAGTGATCCGATGGGATCGTTTTTAGTGAAAATCCTTCATAGTGTGGAAGGCGGGGACGTAAAGCAAGTGTGTTCGAACCTCGAAACAAATATCCCGTGTTTGCGATTGCTCTCTCTATCTCTTACTTGTTTATATCTTGCATGCTTATATTGCTTTCTTCTTTATATGCTTGATATATATTTGTGCTCATATTGTTATATGCTTGGGGATTGTTTGCTAACACTTGTATTCAACCAAGAGAGCCAACGCGGCACCTCAACTCTTATTTAGAGGAATCTTGAGGAGTTAGTCCAGAGCCCTTCACAGGGAATCCGGTTACACTCTTGTGTTATACGTGGTATTTAGTTTAAGAAGTTTTTATTTTGCATTAAATAAGTTTTTTATTCCGTATTAGTGACCATTAGATTAGCTCATCACCTATTCACTCTCCCTCTAGGTGATTTACACATTAGCATAAATAAACCATGACTACGGTATCCTTTACTAACAAATTGTCCATTCTTAGTCATTACAATTTTATCAGATTCAAAGCAGACCTTAACTCCAGCTTTTTTAAGAAGGAAAACAGAAATGAGGTTCTAACGAATCTCAGGAACATAGAGCATATCTGTAAGAGAAAGGATCTTCCCTGAAAAGAGCTTGAGAAGCACCTTTCCCTTACCCACAACGGGTGAGGGCCTCAAATCGCCCATGAACACTTGTTCACCATCATCAACAGAGGAGTAAGAAGAGAAAGCTTCTCTGTCGGCACATATATGTCAGGTTGCCCCAGAATCAATCACCCAATTCTTATTCTGTGCAACTATGTTAACTTCAGAGATTACAACAGTAATAATGTCACTCTCAACCAGGCTAGCTTGTGCTTTAGATGGAACCTCACCAGTCTTCTGGAACCTACACTATGCTGAGTAGTGTTCGGATTTGTCACACACAAAACAGTTTCCTTTCTTCTTGAAAGTAGAGTTAAGGTTTCTTTTAATCATAGGGTTCTGATTTGATTTGAAGTTTGGCTTATGAAAATATTTCTTTTGTTTAGAAGGCTTGCTTTCAATTAGATTTGCCTTGGAAGTAAGCTCCTTGGCCTTTTCTGTTTTCTCTTTTCTTTATTTTTCTCTTCAATTCTAATATGAATTATTACATCTTCAACGTTTATTTATTTTCTTTTATACTTTAATTCTCTCTTATAATCTTTTCAGGAGTCGGGAGTTTTTCAATTAGGGCTCCAGCAATAAAGGCTTCGGGTAGGGTGATATTTTCATTTTTAAGATCATCAATAAGAACATGATATTCATGAATTTTGGAGGAAATATCTTTTTCATCAGACATGACAAAATTCAGAAAATTTTTAATAGCAAAATTTTGAGTTCCAGAATCTTCAAGAATGTATTTCTTATTAAGACTTTCTTAAATTTCAGTTGCAGTGTTATAAGGACAGTAAACATCAAACAGTGTATTAGTAAGTGTGCTGAGAATGATGTGTCTACAATTTTGTTGGCCTTTTCCCAATTTTCCAGTTCTTTTTCTTTCTTTGGTTTAGGATCAGTTATAGCTAAGGCATAACCAGTTATATCAAGTGTAGACATAACTTTTTCTTGCCAGCTTTTATGGTGGGTTCCATTAAATGGTTCAATTCTAGAGATGACAGGCAGGGACTTAATATTAGTAGCAACAGGCATAGCAGTATCCATATCTACTCTTAAGATTGTTGTAAAAATAATGTATGAAATACTGCTAAGCTATTTAAATTAAACTTTCAAGAAGGAAAGAAACTTATCTATTTTTATCGAGGCGTGCGGAGCACTGTCCTTAAGAGTAGATCGCGTCCCTCTGAGAAATTATCTCGGTGCACTAGGTTGATGGCGGCCTACCCACCAGGATTCAAAGATCGCTCGCCCTGCAAGTGTGCACTCGTAATGCACAGGCCCTCGAACAGCTCGGTTTTGTTTCCTCCAGAGATGCAGGGAAGAACTAAAGAGTTTTAGAAATATAGTTCAGTGAGGAAGAAGATGGTTGAGTTGTGTTCTTGAGGGCAGGGAATAGGTCCTTCAAAAATAAAGTTAACCATCATTAGAAAATCTTTGGGAAGAGAAAACAATTCTTGGGCAGAGAACCAATCTTTGAAAAGTGTCACTGCAGAACTGGGCAGAGAGCTCTCAATGGCTAACTCTGACATGACAGGATATGAAAAGATACGAATCTTAACAGCTATTTCTAACCAAAATATTATGACAGGATTTGAAAAGATTTTATTTTAATTTTAAATCCAAAAATAAAATTGGCAAAACTTAGCCTATTTGGGCACACCCGCGAGGCTCTGAAATCTGGACTTGCACCCCCTGCGCGTGCGATGCGGGCGCACATGCGCATTATGGTTTTCCGTACCCGATAACCTAATTTCCTTCACTGCGCCTCAATGGGTTTGTGTGCGCGCGAGCACCCCTTGGTTTCTAGCCCACAAAACCCATCATGAAGGAGACTCCATATATAAACACTAAAGAGTTCTTTACATATCCAATGTGGGACTAAAGGAATTTTGCTTAATTTTAAAATACCCTCAAAATACTAACAAACCCCCACTATTTCAAAACTAAAAGGAAGGATAATAGGAACGAGAGAGAAGAAGAGGAAACATAAGAACTCAATGCCTCAATAATGGTGACTTTTAGCCTATGAATCACTACCTAGGATGTGTAGGTGTGTCCCACAGGAAATTGGTGAAACATAAAGTTTCTATGAACCAATCTTCCTAATTATGGATCATTAACCTACTACCCACATCTTTCTAATTATGGATCATTGACCTACTACCCACATATCATTCATAGAACCGAGTTGTTCAAAACGGGTTGGCGCGAATCGGCCATGCGCCCTACCTGAATATTTATGAGCGCTCTAGAGAATATATTTATATTCTCATAGGAAGCGGCCCCACGTCCACACTCATATAGGTGGATCCATCTAGTATGCATTGCAATTAAACACACCACCCAATAAGGGCTATGGTAATCCATTAAGAGCTAATGCTCTTCCTTTGCACATTGTAATTTACACTATATACATTAGAGGAAGAGACTTCTCAATAATAAAATAATGATAGTGCATCACCTAGTCAACAATTGATTTATTATTACCCATATGAACCTACTTCATGAGTGTTGGCCCGAAGGCCTATCACTCTAGTTTTGATGATGATCAACTCATGTAGTTATAGTACTAATGATCTTGTGTTTAATTAGTGACAGATTTATGATCAAGATCTTAGTAGGTGCATAGCTTCAACAAAGGATTTGAAGTTAAGTTTTGGAGCTAGCACGGTTTGATCCAAGAGCCATTGGATCGTGTTTGGACCAAGTCAAGAAGATGAGAAGGCTTCAAGTGAAGACTTCAAGAAGATGAAGACTTGTGTCTAGGTGTTTTAGTAAGATTTTAGTTTTAGATAAAATGTAAAGGATAGAATAGTTGGCGGATTGCTCAAGTATATATATACACACACACTCTTGATTTATGTTTGTTCTAGAAAAGAATTTTAACCAAAACCAAAATGATATTCAAGTGAAGACTTCAAGTGTTTTGATTTTTTTTGGTATTCAAGTTTTATGTTTTAACCAAAAATCATATTTAGTGCTTAATGTCAAATACATAGATATTTCACCATGTTTGTGTAGTGGATCATATCCATACACACTATGCTTCAAAGTTGTTTAAATATCTTGTTTTTGTATTTGGTGAAGTTTTGAAAAAATAAGTTTTGAAAAATCAAGTTTGGAAAAATACAGTTTCATTTGAGCCAATTTTTTCAAATTACAAAAATAGTCTAAATCATTTGTAACATGCCTTGATTTTGTGCAAGCATGTTTGTTTATCAAAGTATATTGGTAAAACTATTTTTGTAGATTTTCTGTGATTTTATGGGATTTTATTTGAGCCAAAAAAACTAAGTTTTTAATCCCTTAACTTTGTTTCCTGGCTTCAGCCGGTCGACCGGGACGGTCGATCGCAGCTTGAAGTCGGCCGACCTTCAGGGTCGACCGACGTGCACAAACGTGCACGCCAGTTCTGACAGGAGGCCGGTCGGCCGACCCGGTCGCCCGTCCAGAGAGCTCTGCTCTCTGGAAAGGCCCCGGTCGACCGGGTGGCCGACCGGACAGAGAGACTTGCTCTCTGTATCCTGGCCTCGGTCGACCGACCGATCGACTGATGGCACAACGGTCTGAAATATGACCGTTGGCCGGTCGACCGGGCGGTCGACCGACAGTTCTGTCAGACCCCAATGGCTAGTTTTCTAACCCTATAAATTTGGGGGTTTGGGCACTGTTTTCTCTAAGATTTTCAAGTGGTTTTTGGGCTAGTTTTTTCAACTCTTTTCAGAGGTTTTCTCCACTTGTATTTGGGTTAAATACTTCCATTTAAAAGGAGAGTTTATCAAGAGTGTTAAAAGAGATTTCTTGAGTTTTCCTCCACCATTCTCATTCTTGTTTTTCTCACACAAACACTTGAGCTATCCATTGACATTCATCCTATAGGAGTGTTGTAGTGAGAGTTTCTATTAGTGATCAAAGTGTTTAGATCACCAAGAGATCTTTTCTTGTTTCTTTGAGGAGGCGGACGTGTGTGTTCGTATTGTTTCGGGTCCTAGTGGGGACTCGGTGGTTTCGAGTTCGGGTGCGAACTTGTTGTTTGAGGTGCGGCCTCGGCGAGCCGGTGGGCTTGTGGTGTGTACGGACTAGAGAGAGTCTAAGGGGTTCTAGTGGGAACTCGTTGTAGGTGTTGCGGCACTGAGTGATCTGGTGGGATCGATTATAGTGGAAATCCTCCGTGTGTCGAAGGCGGGGATGTAGAGCAAGTGTGCTCGAACCTCGAAACAAATCCCTTGTGTTTGCGATTGCTCACTCTCTCTCTTTTTGTCTCTTGTTTATATCTTGCATGCTTAAATTGTGTTCATCTGTATATGCTTGATATACTTGTGTGCTCATATTGATATATTTGCTTGGGGATTGTTTGCTAACACTTGTATTTAACCAAGAGAGCCAACGCGGCACCTCAACCCTTATCTAGGGGAATCTAGAGGAGTTAATCTAGAGCCCTTCACGGGGAATTCGGCTACACTCTTGTGTTATACGTGGTGTTTAGTTTAAATAGTTTGTTTAGGTCATAATAGTTTTTAATTCCGCATTATTTGGCATTTAGTGACCATTAGATTAGCCATCACCTATTCACCCCCCCCTCTAGGTGATTCTACAATGAGTTTATCAATCACATAATTTGGGTTACTATCATTTTTGACTCTTTGACATAGACATGAGTCCCATTCCCCTCGATGTATTCTCCACTAGTTTTCTCCCTAGTGGTTTGGTAAATGGATCATTTATATTAAGCTCTGACCTCACATAGTCAAGAGATATGATCCCATCATCTAGAAGCTGTTTTACAATTTATGTCTTACGCGTATATGCCTAATCTTTTCATTGTATATTTTATTCTTACCTCTAGAAATAGTAGCTTGTTTATCACAATGAATAGACACAGACGGAACTAGTCTCTTCCAAATTGGTGTATCAATCAAAAGATTCCTGAGCCACTCAGCTTCAGTATCTGCCTTCTCTAAGGCAACAAACTCAGACTCTATAGTGGAGCGAGTTGTCACGGTTTGCTTGGATGATTTTCAAGACACCGCACCCCTACTAAGTGTGATCACATATCCACTTATAGACTTTAACTCATCAGAATCGGAGATCTAGTTAGCATCTGAGTATCCCTCTAAAACAGAAAGAAAGCCACAATATGTCAAAGTATAATTAATAGTTCCTTTTAGATACTTTAGCACTTGATATAATGTTGTTCAGTGGTCCTTATTAGGACAGTGAGTGTAACGACTAAGTCGTCCCACGGTATAAGCAATGTCAGGTTGTATATAATTCATCAAGTGCATAAACTACCAATGATCTGTGCATACTCAGATTGTGACACACTTTGTTCTTTATTTTTTCTTAAATGAATGCTGCCATTATAAGGTGTGGAAACAGGAGTGCAGTCAAAATGATCAAATTTTTTCAATATTCTTTCTATATAGTATCCTTGTGAAAGCATGATACGATTAGAATCTCTAGTTATTTTAATTCCAAAGATCAGATCAAATTCACTCATGTCTTTTATATCAAAATTAGAGGACAAAAATGATTTGATGTCATTTACAATTTCTAAGTTTGTATCAAATATAAGCATATCATCAACATATAAACATATGATAACACCAACATTATCCTCAAATTTAGTATAGATTCATTTATCAGCCTCATTAATCTGATAACCATAAGAAACAAGAACACTATCTAATTTATCATGCCATTATTTGGGTGCTTGTTTTAAACCATATAAAGATTTTATCAGTTTGCAGACTTTGTGTTCATTTTCAGTTGTCACACAACCTTAAGGTTGGTCCATGTATATTTCTTCTTCCAGTTCTCCATTTAAGATTACAGTTTTAACATCCATTTGATGTATCAGAAGCTTATAAATAGATGCTAAAGCAAACAACACTCTAATAGATACAATTCTAGTCACAGGAGTAAATATATCAAAATAATCAAAGTCTTTCTTTTGAGCGTATCCTTTAGCAACCAATCTAGCTTTAAATTTATCCAAAGATCCATCAGGCTTCAATTTTCTTTTAAATATCCATTTGCAACCAATTGACTTTGCACCTGGTAGCAAATCAACAAGTTTCCAAGTGTGATTTGATAATATGAATTCTAATTCATTATTAATAGTCTCTTCCTAGAATAAGCATCTGGAGAGAAGAAAACCTCTTTATAAGTTAGAGGGTCATCACCAATAAGAAATGTAAAGAAATTTTTACAAAAGTCAGTTTCTTTCTTTTACTTCTTCTTAGTTCAATCTCTTCATTATCATTAGATTCTTGTGCATGACTAGATGATGAAGCATGAGATGGTTTATCAACATGAGTTTTCAATGGAAAAACATGCTCAAAGAATTCTACATTTTTAGTTACAACAATAATACTGACCTCCATAACATTATTATCACTTCTAGTCACAAGAAACTTATATTAAGCATTATGATGTGCATAACCTATAAACATGCAGTCAAAGGTTTTGGGTCCTAGTTTCTTTCTTTTGGGTTCAGGTAGAAGAACCTTAGTTAGGTACCCCCATATTTTAAAATAGTTTAAGTTTGGTGCATGTCCTTTCCAGATTTCATCTGGGGTTATGCCGATTTTCTTATAGGGTATTCTATTTTGAATATGACAAGCAGAGAGTATAGCCTCCCCCTACAGGTTCAGAGGTGCACCAGAACTTATAAGCATAGCATTCAACATATTTTTGAGTGTTTTATTTTTTCCTTTCAGCAGCACAATTAGATTCAGGTGAATATGGAAGGGTAGTCTCATGAATTATGCCATGTTGTTTAAAAAATTCTTTAAATTGTTTAAGTTCATATTCACCACCTCTATCCGATCTCAATCTCTTATTTTTCTTATTTAGTTGATTTTCAACTTCTAATTTATATTTCAGAAATATTTCAAAGGCTTCTTCTTTAGATCTTAACAGATAGACTGCAGTATATCTAGAAAGTCATCCATAAAGGTGATATAGAATCTTTTACCACCTCTAGTTAAGTTACTTTTAAGGTCACCAAGATCACTATGAAAAAGCTCAAGCAATTCAAATTCTCTTTGTACACTTTTGTATGATTTCTTAGTGAATTTAGATTCAACACATATTTCACATTTGTCATGATCAGATATAGTTACATTATGCAAGAGACCTATATCTTTCATTGTCTTAATGTAAGAAAAACCGACATGTCCTAACCTACCATGCCAAAGATCATAAGAGTCAATCATGTAAGTAGAAGAAGTATATGCATTTCTATTCATGATTTCAAATGCATTCAGCATAAATAAACCCTAATTACAGTATCCTTTACTAACAAATTGTCCACTCCTAGTCATTACAATTTTATCATATTCAAAGCAGACCTTAACTCTAACTTTTCCAAGAAGGGAAACAAAAATAAGGTTCCAACGAATCTCAGGAACATGAAGCACATCTGTAAGAAAACGGATCTTCCCTAAAGTGAGCTTGAGAAGCACCTTTCCCTTACCTACAGCGAATGAGGGTCTCGAATCGCCCATGAACACTTGTTCACCATCATCATCAGAGGAGTAAGAAGAGAAAGCTCCTCTGTCGGCACATATATATAGGGTTGCCCCAGAATCAATCACCCAATTCTTATTATGTGCAACAATGTTAACTTCAGAGATTATAGCAGCAATAATATCACTCTCAACCAGGCTAGCTTGTGGTTTGGACGGAGCCTCATCAGTCTTTCAGAATCTACACTGTGCTGAGTAGTGTCCGGGTTTGCCACACACAACACAGTTTCCTTTCTTCTAGAAAGTAGAGTTAGGGTTACTTTTCATCATAGGGTTCTGATTTGATTTGAAGTTTGGCTTATGAAAATATTTCTTCGGTTTAGAAGGCTTGCTTTAAATTAGATTTGCCTTGGAAGTAAGCTCTTTGGTCCTTTCTGTTTTCTCTCTTTCTTTATTTTTCTCTTCAATTTTAATATGAATTATTACATCTTCAAGGTTCATTTGTTTTCTTTTATGCTTTAGTTCTTTCTTTTAATCTTTTCAGGAGTCGGGGAGTTTTTCAATTAGGGATCTAGCAATAAAGGCTTCAGGTAGAGTGATATTTTCATTTTTAAGATCATCAATTAGAACATAGTATTCATGAATTTGGGAGAAAATATCTTTTTCATCAGACATGAAAAAATTCAGAAAATTTCCAATAGCAAAATTTTGAGTTCCAGCATCTTTAAGAATGTATTTCTTATTAAGACTTTTTCAAATTTTAGTTGCAGTTTTATAAGGACAGTAAACATCAAACAGTGCATTACTAAGTGTACCGAGAATGATGTGTCTACAAATTTTGTTGACCATTTCCCAGTTTTGTAATTCTTTTTCTATCTCTGGTTTAGGATCAGTTATAGCAAAGGCATAACAAGTTACATCAAGTGTAGACATAACTTTTTCTTGCCATCTTTTACAGTGGGTTCCATTAAATGGTTCAATTTTAGAGATGTCAGGCAGATACTTAACATTAGTAGCAGCAACCATAGCAGTATCCATATCCATATCTACTCTTAAGATTGTTGTAAAAATAATGTGTACAAAATACTGCTAAGCTATTTAAATTAAACTTTCAAGAAGGAAAGGAACTTCTCTATTTTGATCGAGGCGTGCGGAGTACTGTCCTTAAGAGTAGGTCGCGCCCCTCTGAGAGATTATTTCGGTTCAGCAGGTTGATGGCGGCCTTCCCTGCAGGATTCAACGATCGCTGGCCCTGCAAGCGTGCACACGCAATGCACAGGCCCTCGAACGGCTCATTTTTGTTTCCTCCAGAGATGCAGGAAAGAACTGAAGAGTTTAAGAAATATAGTTCAGAGAGGAAGAAGATGGTTGAGTTGTGTTCTTGAGGGCTGGGAATAGGTCCTTTATAAAGAGAGTTAATCATCATTAGAAAATTTTTGGGAAGAGAAAACAATCCTTGGACAGAGAACCAATATTTGAAAAGTGTCACTGCAGAACTTGGACAGAGAGCTCTCAATGGCTAACTCTGACATGACAGGACATGGAAAGATACGAATCTCAACAGCTATCTCTGACCCAAATATTATGACAGGATTTGAAAAGATTTTATTTTAATTTTAAAATCCAAAAATAAAATTGGCAAAACTTAGCCTATTCAGGCACACCCGCGAGGCTCTAAAACCCAGATTTGTACCCCCTGCGTGGCGATGTAGGCGCACATGCGCATTAAGGTTTCCCGAACCCGACAATCCAATTTCCTTCACTAGGCCTCAATGGGCTTGTGTGCACGTGAGCACCCCCTAGTTTCTAACCCACACAACCCATCATTAAGGAGACTCCATATTTAAACACAAAAGAGTTCTTTACCTATCCAATGTGGGACTAAAGGAAATTTGCTTAATTTTGAAATACCCTCAAAATACTAACAATCCCCCGCTATTTCAAAATTAAAAGTAAGGATAATAGGAACGAGGGAGAAGAGGAGGAAACATAAGAACTCAATGCATCAATAGTGGTGACTTTTGGTCTATGAACCACTACCTAGGATGTGTAGGTGTGTCCCACAGAAAGTTGGTGAAACATAAAGTTTCTATAAACCAATCTTCTTAATTATGGATCATTGACCTACTACCCACATATCATTCATAGAACCGAGCAGTTCAAAACGGGCTGGTGTGAATCGGCCATGCGCCCTACCTGGATATTCATGAGCGCTCTAGAGAATATCTCTACATTCTCATAGGAAGCGGCCCTACTTCCATACTCATATAGGTGGATCCATCTTGTGTGTATTGCAATTAAACATACCACCCAGTAAGGGCTATGGTAATCCATTAAGAGCTAATGATTATCCTTTGCACATTACAATTTGCACTATTTACATTATAGGAAGGGACTTCTAAATAATAAAATAATGATAGTGCATCTCCAAGTCAACAAATAATTTGTTATTGTCCATATGAACCTACTTCATGAGTTCATCAATCACATAAGTTGGGTTACTATCATTTTTGACTCTTTACCATAGAAATGAGTCCCATTCCCCTCGATGTATTCTTCACTAGTTTTCTCCCTAGTGGTTAGGTAAATGGATCACTTATATTAAGCTCTGACCTCACATAGTCAAGAGATATGATCCCATCATCTTGCAGCTGCTTTACAATTTTATGTCTTAGGCGTGTATGCCTACTCTTTTCAATGTATATTTTATTCTTAGCTCTAGCAATAGTAGCTTGGTATTCACGATGTTGGTCTCTTCCAAATTAGTGTATCAATCAAAAGATTCTTGAGCCACCCAGCTTCAGTACCTGCCTTCTCTAAGGCAACAAACTCAGAATCCATAGTGGAGTAAGGTATGACGGTTTGCTTGGATGATTTTCAGGACACCGCACCCCCACCAAGTGTAATCACATATCCACTTGTAGACTTTAACTTATCAGAATCGGAGATCCAATTAATATCTGAGTATCCCTCTAAAACAGAAAGAATGCCCCAAAATGTCAAACTATAATTAATAGTTCCTTTTAGATACTTTAATATTCGATATAATGCTGTCCAATGATCCTTATTAGGACGGTGAGTGTAACGACTAAGTCGTCCCACGGCATAAGCAATGTCAGGTCGTGTAT
This sequence comes from Agave tequilana, assembly GCA_038442645.1. Lineage (NCBI taxonomy): Eukaryota > Viridiplantae > Streptophyta > Magnoliopsida > Asparagales > Asparagaceae > Agave > Agave tequilana. The sequence continues at coordinate 9,281 of JAVJIF010029195.1, read as the reverse complement.
AATGCATCAAGTGCATTAAACTACCAATGATTTGTGCATACACAGATTGTGACACACGTTGTTCTTTATTCTTTCTTAAGTGAACGCTCATCATAAGGTGTGAAAACATGAGTGTAGTCAAAATGACCAAATCTTTTCAATATTCTTTCTATATGGTGTCCTTATGAAAGCATGATACGATTAGAATCTCTAATTATTTTAATTCCTAAGATCATATCAACTTCACCCATGCCTTACATATCAAAATTAGAGGACCAAAATGATTTGGTGTCATTTATAATTTCTAAGTTTGTACCAAATATAAGCATATCATCAACATATAAACATATGATAACACCAATATTATCCTCAAATTTAGTATAGATACATTTATCAGCCTCATTAATCTGATAACCATAGGAAAAAAGAACACTATCAAATTTATCATGCTATTGTTTGGGTACTGGTTTTAAATCATATAAAGATTTTACCAGTTAGCAAACTTTGTGTTCATTTTCACTTGTCACACAACCTTAAGGTTGGTCCATGTATATTCCTTCTTCTAGTTCTCCATTTAAGAATGTAGTTTTAACATCCAATTGATGTATCACAAGCTTATGAATAGATGCTAAAGCAAACAACACTCTAATAGATGCAATTCTAGTCACAGGAGCAAATGTATTAAAATAATCAAAGTCTTCCATTTGAGTGTATCTTTAGCAACCAATCTAACTTTAAATTTATTCAATGACCCATTAGGTTTCAATTTTCTTTAAACATCCATTTGTAACTGATTGGTCGCTAATATTGCATATTTAGTATCATATTTCCATACTTATTTTAGAATAGAAGCCTGCATTGTCCTAATTAATTGTTTAATTTATTTGCAGGCCCAATCTTTAAGGAGTTGAAGAGAAATGAGCCCAAAGCCCACCAAAATTCTGAATTAAATCAGAATTAATTCGCACTCACTAAATCAGGGCAAAATCAAGAGGTTGAAACCGGTTGAGAAGAATCCTCTCAGGATCGATCGGTTAAATCCAAGAATCCAAGGCCATTTCTTCAAAATCTCGGAGCCAAACTGCAAAACCAACTCCAGATAAAGTCAGAGGGAGAAACCGGGGAGACCCACCAACAGGGTGTGGCCACCTGGCCACACCCTGGCCGCGGAAAAGCGGCAAAAGCCGCGTTTCCGCGGCAATCTTGGGGATTTAGGGGGAGCGTTTGCTCCCCCGACCTCCCCGGGATCCTGGTTGTTGGGTTTTTGCCTATAAAAGGCCTGTACTTACGCTGAAAATGAAAGGCCAAGGCAGATTAGGATTTAGCCTAGTTTTTCATTTCTTAGTTTAGGTTTTTGTTTTTCTTTTTCATGTAATTTAGTTTTCATTTATGTAATTCTGAGGAGATCAACTTTCATCGAAGAACATGACTGAAGCTTGAGCTAAAAGTGACAATTGGTGTAAGGTTTTATTTCTTTTCTTCGATTGTTATGAAATCAAATCGATGCTATTTCCTTGTATGTTCTTTTTAGTTCTCTTCTTCTTTTCTATTTTACCTTTCTTTTTGGTACAACTATCTTCCAAGTGAGTCTAAAAGCATCGAAAGAGCCTTGCCTTTGCGAGTGCCACCGATAGCTCATGACGAAGGAATTGTGAGTCTCTCCGTATCATTTCATGCTTGCGTATCTTGATGATGTAATGTGGAAGAGACCAACACTCGACTCTTATGGGCTATGCGCTGAATGCCTCCACTTCAAGGTAAAATCGTTGCTAAAAACTCGAGGTAAGCTTTTGACGAAAAGAAGGTAAGCAATTGTTTTTATTTCTTTTCTTTTATTTCTGTAAATTATATCAACACCTCTTCCAACTCTTTCTTCTCCACTCACTCATTTTTACATAGTCGCTTCTTTCGTCGCTTTTATTGTTTTCTTATTTTCCACCTTCTTCATCTTTCATTTTCTTCTAACATAACATAATTCTTTTTGTTTCATTTTCTTAAACAGAGAAGAACTATCATTTTGTTTTCTTAACGATTTCAATAAAGAACCGTAAAGCTTCCATCGCAAACCCTCCTTGTGGATCACGACCCGCATAGCCACTTGCTATAGCGGAAGAATTGAGCACTTGCACATTTTTATTATAAGTTCTGAAATTTCGTATTTTTTGTGCAGGTTTAGCCTCAACCAAATTTTGGCGCCGTTGCCGGGGAGGGTAACATGTTTTTTATTGAAATCTGAATTTTTTTTGAAAATTTTTTTAGAACTAAACGAATTTTCTTCTCTGTTGCAGGTTAAGGGCAAGCAAAGCAGGAAATTAAGGTTGCAGTGATATACAAGTGGTCTTGGGCCTCTGCTGTAGAAAGTAGAGACCAAGGGCCCTCTGATTTGCCGCGTTTGCGCGGCCAAAGCCGCGGATCCGCGGCAAAGAAGAGTTGACTACTAACAGGTTTTGTGCAGGGTTGCTTGCTTTGCAAAAACATAGCTTCTTGCAACTTTGTTTCCTATATGCCAACACCATAATCTGCTAATAAACCAACAGTAAAAAGTTTATTGAAAAAGTTAAAAAATTGATTAGACGTTTGCATCTTAGGCACTTGTCTTTTCAATTCCTTTATTTTACTGTTGAAGAGTGCTGGAGCAAGGTACGTATGCATTGCATTTAGCATAGGACTCACTTCTTGGTTGATTTATATCGCTTTGAGTGAATCTTACATATCTTGTACACTTGCACAAATTGATCTTAAGGGCACTAACCCATTAACAAGATAAGGTGGGGATTTGATTACCCTTCCTTAGCCAAAAATCACATTCCAAGCACTCACTAACCCAAGCCTAACTAAAATTGAGTAGACGTTGGACTTAGGGACATCTCGGACTCAATTAGGAGATTATCCTAAGGGGGAAAAATGTTGGAACTAACTCCTGCAAAATCAGTGTCTAGGAAAGGGATTGAGGGTCGAAAGCCCGAAGGTTGGTGGTTATTTAATTAAGGAACGTCTTTGACGGAAAACCTCCCACCAACCTTGCCCTGACCTGGCTGATTAGCTTGTGGTTAAAGTCTACATTAGACCTCCCGTGGACAGTCTAACCAGTTAGGAGTCGTCTAGGTCTAGGTCACCCTAACTTAGGTTAGAATCTTTTCTTTCTTGTTTGTTTATTTGTTTGCTTTTCTTTCTTTTTTGTGTGTATTCTATTGTGTTATATGGCTTATAATAATTTTTTCAACTTTAATAATAATCCATATTACACGCCGAGTTCATTTTCGGATATTACCAACCCGGCATATCATGACTTTAACCAACCTAGTGTGCCGGATTGGTCTTATCCGAATGAATATAACCCATACCCCCAATCTAATAACTATAATTTCCATAATGATTTTAACTCTTCACAGAGTTAGTGGGGATTCACTCCCCCGAGCATAATTTTCAACCACCTTATCCTCCTTCTCCACCTAGTCCACAATATTTTCAAAATTCATACTCAGTTCCACCCGTCCAAAATAGGAAACCATCAATTTTGGAAAGGAGTATGCGTGAGTCCAAACAACAATCACAAAATCTGATGGACTCACAATTTCACTACCACTTCCAAAATAACTCTTTATCTTTTCAACAAGACAATGAACCCATCAACTATGAAAAGATGCTTGAAGCCATGACTCATGCTCAAAATGCTAGAAATCGTGACATAGATATGATGGTCGAATCTCTACGTTCCCACCGTCCTGATGTCACTTACCAATCTGTTAGAGCCGAAGAGTCATGTTGTTTTGGAAATCAAAATTCTATTTCAGAACAACCATTTGAACTTGCCCAAACTCCAAATTTTGAAAAAGATATTGACAGTTTAGCAAGTTATCCTTTTTCTGAAATAGAACTTGAAAATTAATATGATCCTGAACCCCAACTGAGTGATTCAATTCTACTTCCTGATTCGATTATGACTCCGGTATCTTCACCTGATTTCGATCTTTTCCCGGAGTCAACATTGGATCCTGTACCAATTCATAATGAAAGTGAATCACCCATCTTTGAGGATCATATTGAACTTGACCAATTATACACTTTTAAAGATCCTATTGACAAATTGGCAAGTTCTCAATTTTTTGATATTGAACTCAATGAGATATGTGACCTAGATTCCCAAATCGGTGATCCAGTTCAACTTTTTGAATCAATATTGACTCCCGTTGTGTTACCAAACTTGAGTAATATTTTAGATTCAGTTTTGATTCCTCCACCTATCATTCCTGAACTGGAATCACCCAAATTAGGTCACATCTCATTGTTAGAAAATACATGTGGACTAGAGTTTCAACTTCTTGACTTGGACCCGCTTCCTGAACCAATTTCGACTCCTGAGCCTTTACTTGACTTAAGTCACCTTCCTGGGTCGGTATTAGTTCCTGTCCTTCCTGAGCCCAAGTCAACCGTTCTATCATTTCATACTCCATTCTAGGACGAGGTGGTTGACAAAATTGACTCCGAAATAAATTATGGAATATGGAAATTAGATGGGGTTAATACTTAATAAAAATCCTTAATGGATTCATCTTTTTAGTGGGTTATATTAGAGTAATTGCTGGTGGGTTCCTCCGAGACCTAAGAAAAGTTGATTGGACCGCGTTTCGTGGACCAATCAGACCACCACCGGAACCACCACCTTAAGGTAAACACTTTCCTTCCCTGTCGTCTTTTTCATGCATCTATGCATTAATTCATACATTGAGGATAATGCATGAGATAGGTGTGGGGGAGGGTCTAACATAACTTTTCTTTTTGTTTAAAAAAAATTAACATTGTTTTACTTTTAAAAAAACTTTTTGAAAATAGAAACAATATTTTGACTTATTTTTGTAAGAAATTAAGTTAATTTTAAGGAATAGGAAAATCCAAATTAGGATTTCTTATACTTGGTCAAAATAAGATTATTTGTTTGATTTTTAGGGTTAGGAAGATAATTTGTCAAAGTAATTTAGTCTTGATCTTTACCTTGATGAAATATGCACACTTCATACACTTACACACATAGGGTTCAAAAACAAAGATTCTTATGCCTTATAATATATATATATATATATATATATATATATATATATATATATATATATATATATATATATATATATATAAACAAATCTAATTATTGATTAGCTAGGTGCTTTGGCCTAAGAAAGCCTTAGTATTTATGCAAAAGATAATTAGATGAGTTTGGAAAAAAAAAAAAGAAAAAAAAAGAAAAAAACAAGTCTAATTATTGATTAGCTAGGTGCTTTGGCCTAAGCAAGCTTTAGTATTTATGCAAAAGATAATTAGATGAGTTTGAAAAAAAAAAATGTGTATCCTCTGATTAAGCTGGGTATTTATGTCTCATGAAGCATAAGTATTCACGCCTAAAAGGGGTACATCGTATAAATAAAAACCTTGGTTTCGTGGCCTTATCTGCTCGAGTATTTAAGTCCTTAGTGGTGTTTTCTCACCTGGTGCCCTAAAACTGTCCGGTTGGGTGTCACCGACTGAATGCTTGTTACATGGGCAGATTAGAAAGCCTAATGAAATTGAGGAATAAAACAAAAAAAAAGAGTATATATAAATAAATAAGGCATAAGAGTCAGAGTTAATGAACCCTAAGTCAAAATTTTCACAGTCACGATGGTGCATATGACTTAGGGTAAAGTAATAGACTAGATGAGAAGTACAATTTGACTCCTTACTTTGATTGATAACAAATTTTTGAGTAGAGACTAAGTTTAGGAATGAAAAATTCAGTTTTCCTATAACTTATAGATTGCTTAGATCTTACAATTATATTTCAAATATTTTTCTCTTTCAAAATGATTTTCGAAAATACTAACTCTTTATTTTCCTTTCTTTATGGATTTTGTGGGTGCAATCCGCTGAAAACCCTCACGAGACAAAACTCGTCCTCTAGGAGAAACCTAGAGGTTTAACGGCTTGTTGCACATGCTTAGTGCAATCGCGTGACCTGCGAAAGTTGTCTAATAATCCTTAGTATAGTTTAGTTATTTTGCTCGAGGACGAGCAAAAGATAGGTATGGGGGTGTGATTGGTCGCCAATATTGCATATTTAGTATCATATTTCCATACTTATTTTAGAATAAAAGCCTGCATTGTCCTAATTAATTGTTTAATTTATTTGCAGGCCCAATCTTTAAGGAGTTGAAGAGAAATGAGCCCAAAGCCCACCAAAATTCTGAACTAAATCAGGGCAAAATCAAGAGGTTGAAATCGGTTGAGAAGAATCCTCTCAGGATCGATCGGTTAAAGCCAAGAATCCAAGGCCATTTCTTCAAAATCTCGGAGCCAAACTGCAAAACCAACTCCAGATAAAGTCAGAGGGAGAAACCGGGGAGACCCACCAACAGGGTGTGGCCACCTGGCCACACCTTGGCCGCGAAAACGCGGCAAAAGCCACGTTTCCGTGGCAATCTTAGGGAGTTAGGGGAGTGTTTGCTCCCCCGACCTCCCCGGGATCCTGGTTGTTGGGTTTTTGCCTATAAAAGGCATGTACTTACGCTGAAAATGAAAGGCCAAGGCAGATTAGGATTTAGCCTAGTTTTTCATTTCTTAGTTTAGATTTTTGTTTTTCTTTTTCATGTAATTTAGTTTTCATTTATGTAATTCTGAGGAGATCAACTTTCATCGAAGAACAAGACTGAAGCTTGAGCTAAAAGTGACAATTGGTGTAAGGTTTTATTTCTTTTCTTCGATTGTTATGAAATCAAATCGATGCTATTTCCTTGTATGTTCTTTTTAGTTCTCTTCTTCTTTTCTATTTTACCTTTCTTTTTGGTACAACTGTCTTCCAAGTGAGTCTAAAAGCATCGAAAGAGCCTTGCCTTTGCGAGTGCCACCGATAGCTCATGACGATGGAATTGTGAGTCTCTCCGTATCATTTCATGCTTGCGTATCTTGATGATGTAATGTGGAAGAGACCAACACTCGACTCTTATGGGCTATGCGCTGAATGCCTCCCCTTCAAGGTAAAATCGTTGCTGAAAACTCGAGGTAAGCTTTTGACGAAAAGAAGGTAAGCAATTGTTTTTATTTCTTTTCTTTTATTTCTGTAAATTATATCAACACCTCTTCCAACTCTTTCTTCTCCACTCACTCATTTGTACATAGTCGCTTCTTTCGTCGCTTTTATTGTTTTCTGATTTTCCACATTCTTCATCTTTCATTTTCTTCTAACATAACATAATTCTTTTTTTTCATTTTCTTAACTTAAAAACAGAGAAGAACTATCGTTTTGTTTTCTTAACAATTTCAATAAAGAACTGTAAAGCTTCCATCGCAAACCCTTCTTGTGGATCACGACCCGCATAGCCACTTGCTATAGCGGAAGAATTGAGCACTTGCACATTTTTATTATAAGTTCTGAAATTTCGTATTTTTTGTGCAGGTTTAGCCTCAATCAGCAACCAATTGGTTTTGCACCTGGTGGCAAATCAACAAGTTCCCACGTGTGTTTTGATAATATGGATTCCAATTCATTATTAATAGCCTCTTTTAGAATTTAGCATCTGGAGAGGAGATAGCCTCTTTATAAGTGAGAGGGTCATCACCAACAAGAAATGTAAAGAAATCTTTACCGAAGTCAGTTTCTTTTTAACTCTTTTATTTCTTCTAAGTTCAAACTCTTCATTATCATCAGATTCTTGTGCATGAGTAGATGATGAAGTATGAGATGGTTTATCAACATGAGTTTTCAATTAAAAAACATGTTAAAAGAATTCTACATTTTTAGTTTCAACAATAGTGTTGACCGCTATAACATTATTATCACTTCTAGCTACAAGAAACCTATATGAAGCACTATGATGTGCATAACCATTAAACATGCAGTCAAAGGTTTTGTGTCCCAATTTCTTTGTTTTGGGTTCAGGCAGAAGAACCTTAGCTAGGCATCTCCAAACTTTTAAATAGTTTAAGTTGGTGCAAGTCCTTTCCAGATTTTATATGGGGTTATGCCAGTTTTCTTATAGGGTATTCTATTTTGAATATGACAAGCAGAGAGTATAGCCTCCCCCACAGGTTCAGAGGTGCACCAGAACTTATAAGCATAGCATTCATCATATTTTTGAGTGTTCTATTTTTTTCTTTAAGCAATACCATTAGATTCAGGTGAATATGGAGGGGTAGTCTCATGAATTTTGCCATGTTATTCACAACTTCTAATTTATATTTCAGAAACATTTCAAAGGCTTCGTCTTTAGATCTTAACAGATAGACTACCGTATATATAGAACAATCATCAGTAAAGATGATATAGAATCTTTTACCACCTTTAGTTAAGTTATTTTTAAGGTCACCAATATCACTATGAATAAGCTCAAGCAATTCAGATTCTCTTTGTACACTTTTGCATGATTTCTTAGTGGATTTAGATTCAACACATATTTCACATTTGTCATGATCAGATATAGTTACATTATGCAAGAGACCTATATCTTTCATTTTCTTAATGTAAGAAAAACCGACATGTCCTAACCTACCATGCCAAAGATCGTAAAAGTCAATCATGTAAGCAGAAGAAGTAGATGCATTTTCATTCATGATTTCAAGTACATTCAGCATAAATAAACCCTGACTACAATATCCTTTAACAACAAATTGTCCATTCCTAGTCATTACGATTTTATCAGATTCAAAGCAGACCTTAACTCTAGCTTTTTCAAGAAGGGAATAGAAATGAGGTTCCAACGAATCTCAGGAACATGAAGCACATCTGTAAGAGAAAGAGCTTTCCTGAAGTGAGCTTGAGAAGCACATTTCCCTTACCCACAACGGGTGAGGGCCTCGAATCGCCCATGAACACTTGTTCACCATCATCAACAGAGGAGTAAGAATAGAAAGCTCCTCTGTCAGCACATATATGTCGGGTTGCCCCAGAATCAATCACCCAATTCTTATTATGTGCAACCGTGTTAACTTCAGAGATTATAGTAGTAATAATGTCACTCTCAACCAGGCCAGCTTGTGGTTTGGATGGAGACTCACCAGTCCTCCGGAACCTACACCGTACTGAGTAGTGTCCGGGTTTGCCACACACAAAACAGTTTCCTTTCTTCTTGAAAGTAGAGTTAGGGTTTCTTTTCATCTTAGGGTTCTGATTTGATTTGAAGTTTGGCTTACGAAAATATTTCTTTGGTTTAGAAGGCTTGCTTTCAATTAGATTTTCCTTGAAAGTAAGCTCCTTAGCTCTTTCTATTTTCTCTCTTTCTTTATTTTTCTCTTCAATTCTAATATGAATTATTACATCTTCAAGGTTCATTTATTTT
>JAVJIF010029194.1:30000-61069 GCA_038442645.1 Agave tequilana | reverse complement strand
AATGAAAATTTTGATTTTCCTATAACTTATAGATTACTTAATTCTTATAATAATATTTCAAATATTTTTCTCATTCAAAATGTGTTTTCAAAATACCAACATTTTTCTCTTTTTTAATCGAGTTTTGTGGTAAAATCCACTGAAAATCCTCACGAGATAAAACTCGTCCTCTAGGAGAAACTTAGAGGTTTAACGGCTTGTTGCACATGCTCAGTGCAATCACCTGACCTGCGAAAGTGGTCTAATAATTTTTAGTTTAGTTTTGTTGTTTGCTCGAGGAGGAGCAAAAGATAGGTATGAGGGGTGGATCGTCACGTATACTGCATATTAACTGTCACAATTCTCATACTTATTATATAATAACTCTGCTTTTAATTTTAATTATTGTCTAATTTATATGCAGGCCCATTGCTAGAGGAAAGAAAAGAGAAACGAGTCCAAAAGTCCATCAAAATTCTGATTTAATTTAGAATTAATTCAAAATCAGAAAATCAGGACAGATCATGGCAAATCAGAGAAGCTGAAAACTGGTTGAAATAAATCTTCCCAAATCAATCGGTTAAAGCCAGAGATCAAAGGCCATTTTGTCAAATCCAGGAGCTGAAACAGCAAATCCAGCCAGACAAAAGGGGGGCAACATCACACGCCATCTATACCTCCCCTGGATGAGGCCAGGCTGCGGATCCGCGGCCGTTTGTTGAGATAAGGGAGCCTTATCTCCTCACTCCTCTCCCCTCTGGGTTTTTTACCTATAAAGGCAGGTTTTGTACTGAAAAGGGGGCGACCATGCAGAGATAGATTCTAGGCCAGTTTTTTTTATTCTTTTTAGTGTAGGTTTTATTTTTTTATGTAATTTTTAATTTTTATTTATGTAATTTAGAGGAGATTAGAGTTTCATAGGAGAATGAGAGTGAAGCTTGTGCTGAGAGTGACACCGGTGTAAGTTGTCCTTCTTTTCTCTTATTGTTACAAAATTGAATCTATGTTACATTTTTCTATACTTCTTTATTTTTGTGTTCTTCTTTCTTTTTTCTACTTCTCTTCTTTTGGTACCAATTGCTATCTAACTAAGTCTTATAGCATCGAAAGAGCCTTGCCTTTGCAAGTGCCACCGATAGCTCACGACGATAGATTTTTAGTCTCATTCTGCATCACTTCATACTTGCATCGTCTTAATGATATAATGTGAAAGAGACGGGAATCAACTCTTATGGGCTATGCGCTGATCGCCTCACTTCAAGGTAACATCAATGCCACAGATTCAAGGTAAGTATTTGTTGGCCCAAAAGGTTACACTCTCCATTTGTTTAAGTTTTGATGATAACAAAACACATAGAAGTTATTTGGTACTAATAAGTTGTTTAGAATGAATTTCAAGTTTGTACTAGTCATGATGGTCTTATTAAGCATATTGCAAGGATTATGGCGCTAAAAGGCAAATGATGCAAGAGGAATGTTCATAGAAGAGAAGGCTCTAGCAAAGCATTGCATGGCTCAAGACTTCAGTTTGGCTCAAGAGACTTCATTAGATTTGTTTTTAGTTTTATAGTTTTGTTAAAGAGTAATGGATAGGTTGAAGCTCAATATTCCTACACACACGTTTTTGCGCACATGTCTTTTCTAAAAAAATTTCTCCTATAAATATCAAAATATTTTTAAATAAAGTTTAATACCTACAAACTCAATTTTGTATTTTATACCTGGTAAAGAAAAGTTCTATTTTGAAAAACCATCAAAATCCCTTTAAAAATCTTTTCTAAATTCAACTTTTGACCTGAACCGGTCGACTGACCGGTCGACCGACTCTATGTCAGGTCAGATCGGTCGACCGACGGTCGACCGGGAATCTGACCGTTGGGTGCGTGCAGGTGTGCACGTTTCCCGGTCGACCGGGCGGTCGACCGGACCCAATTGCGGTCGACCGACCTTCGGCCGACTGCAAGACAGTGAGTCTTTGTTTGTTTCGGTCGACCGTGCGGTCGACCGGGGGCTGCAACGGCTCTTTTTATTTGAAACTCGGTCGACCGGCGGTCGACGTTAGTGGGTTCTCTGCCATAACGGCTAGTTTTTAAAACACGTTTTAATTAACTCTTTTTCTCTAAACGAGTTTTAGGGGATATTTTATGGGTCAAATTCTTCCTAATTAACATTTTTTGAGTTTACACTTTAAACCCTAGCTCTATCCTATAAATAGGGGTGATTAGGGTTATGTTTTACACAACAAGCATTGGCAAAATATTCAAAGTTTTCAAAGGCTTTCAAAAGAGTTTGGTCCTTGATTTTTGTGCTGAAGAATCTCTCATTCCTGAAGTTTTAGTTTCAAAACACTCTCAAGTTCTTTTTCTTTTTTCACTTACAATATTTGAGCTTCAATTCTAACCATTATTCTACAGGGTTCTTGTAAGGGAAAGAGGCTTTTGCAAAGAGAGTTTGTGGTCTTTTGATCACCAAGAAAATACTTGTATTCGAGATTGTGGAGTTGGGTACTCCGGTGTGGTTGTAATCTTTGTGAAGTTATAGTGGTTAGAAATCCTTCTGGGGAAGGCGGGGACGTAGAGCTGGGTGCTCGAACCTCGGAAAATTCTCTGTGTTTGTGATTGGTTTACTTGCTTTAATTCCTTGCTTTATATTCATTGCTTCATTTACTTGCTTTATACTCATTGCAATATTTACTTGTTTCATATTCATATTGTCACTCAATACTCATACAATAAGATTACAATACGCACCTCAAACTCTTATCTAGAGGAATCACGAGGAAGGAGTTCAGAGCCCTTCACGGGGTATTCGGCTTCTAGTCTTGTTTTGGGTCGATCGTTGCATCATAAATTTTTAATTGTTCATTGGTTAGCATTATCACCTATTCATCCCCCCTCTAGGTGATTTCAATATTTGGCCAAAGAGGTAAGTAACTTTTAGTTTCTTCTTTTAATTCTTTAGTTTAGAACACCACAATCTACCACTTCTTTATCACTATTTTTCAATTTCTATATACATATCCATTTTTAATTTCTCCATCTTCCCAATCTACCACTTTCTTCTTAATTAACTGCAATTCCATTTTCTCTTTTCTTTTAAAGAACTAAAAGAAGATCTTTAACTATTCTTTGTAATCAAAAAGAGAACTTGCTGAAGAAGCTTCCATCGTAAGCCCCTCTTTGTTGATCACGGCCCGCATAGCCACTTAATATAGTGGTAGCATTAAGCACCTTGCACTACTGTTATAAAAGTTTTGAAATTATGTATTCTTCTGTGCAGGTAGAAACCTCAATCACTAAAAAAGACTCTAAGAGTTAGGACTCAAAAACAAGTCTCAATATATGAGATCTGCCTTCAAAGTCTCAAAACGTGAAGCTCAGGCGAAGTTCATGTTCAAGACATCAAAGTTAGATTCACTTTCAAAGAATCAAACACAAGTCTCATAGAACTCATGTTAATTATAAAAAAACTTTAAAGAAGCTGAAGGGGTTAAAACCATTTGAAATTCTCCAAAAAGAAGAACAAATTGACAGAGCCAATAAATCTCACCTGAGATTGGACAGCGGTCGTTCTGGAACCTAACAAAGATGGGTTGGATTTGAAAGAAGTCTTCCTAGAAGCCACTGAGGCTTTTGATTATCTTCAAAGAAGATGAAGAAGAAAAGCTTGAAATACTTTGTTAAGCTTGAATGCGGAGCTCAAGGAAGAAGAAGAGTCAAGTGATTTGACTTCTGAAGACCGGGGGTCTTTTTATAGACCATGAAATGTCACGAATCTCGAAGCTTAATCTGAGCTTAACACGTAGCCTTGCAAAGCCCGTGTCCTCTTTAAATAAGAATCGCATTTGGAACCATCCAATATGACCATCACTTTTCAAACGCGACAGTCAACTGAAGTTCGCATCTTCAAAAATGAAAGTCGTGTCCAAAGACACAAAACACGAAGATCGCATTTCACACGAGAGCAGCATTCTCTGAAACACAAAAAAAATGCAACGGATACTCTAATTGAGGTCTCACTTTTGTAATGATTTAGTAGTACATTGGCAAAAGAAATCAATGACTCAACCTGTTCAAACAGTACACGATAAACAAATCAAAAGTCAGAAAAAGTTTTAGGCTGTAGTTCTAAATGATCTTCTCTGGTGCTTCAAAATAGTTTAACAGTACGCTTATAAAAAACTAGAATCCCAGCATGATCAGGAGATTGCGAGTTCAATCAAGAGGATCCAAGTCAACGTGGAGTCCAACGTATTTCGAAATCCTTCTCAATGTACTGCGGAGTTTTGAAAACTTTGGAGGGGGCTCTATAGGATGTCAAAAATTACTGATGATAAAGCCTCAAATGCGAGCCTTGCGCCAAACGTGAAGATCGCGTTTCAAATCCCAAACATGAATCTTGCGTTCAATCAACAAATGTGAAGGCCGCGTTCCCTCCCAAATGCGAACCTTGCGTTCTATCAACAAACGCGAGCTTTGAGTTCTATCAACAAACGCGAAGGTCACGTTCCTTCTTCAAATGTAGACCTCAATCAAGGTTGTGTTTCAGTATCAATGCGAGCTTACAAGCTCCACATTTCAACATCATCAGGAGATGCGCATTTCTGCTGTAACAGATAGCAATAAAAATGGGTCAATTACACCCATTTCCTAGTTAATGAGGAATACATCCCTATTATGGAAAGATTTAAAGGGGTCAGTTATACCTCAAAATTCTCTATAAATAGCTATGAATAACTAGGAGATAGGATATTTTCTTTGAGAAGAGAAGAGAAAGGAGATTATTTGAGAAGAGAGGAGAAGGGAGAAAAGAAAAGACTCTTAACTTGTGCTAACAAGTTCATTCAATCTCTTTGAAATTTCAGCCACTATCTAAAGTTTATACTTTATTCAGAGCTCTATTAAAGAGAGTGACCCAAGTTTCAAACTCGGTTCGTTAACAGAGAACAAGATTCACTCTCCATCATCACACAAAGAACCCGATATTAAATAAATGGGAATTCATCCATTCTTCCCCTTTTTGTAATCGAAAATTCATCCATTGTACTTTTCAATCAATTATAGCTTTTACACACCAATTTTCCTAGAAACACTCATAGCGAATACGATTTCACTCCTTGACTTCATTTGTGTGTTTTAAGTTTATTAGTGTGAAAGTTTTAAATTCCGCATTTGATTAGAACTTCACTTATTCACTCCCCTCTAGGTGAAATTTTAATAATGAGACTATGACAATGATCACAGTCCTCATAAAATCCCCTAATTTTTAATTAATAAAAGGACTGTGACTATAATCACATTCTTCTAATAAAGGACTTCGACTATAGTGGGAGTCCTCATACAGTATCGTCATCATCAACATATCTCCGTTCATTGACATCGAATGATACCGAATATTTTTCAGATCTAAAAATTACATCGATCACAAACACAAATAAAATTTATCACGAGTACGAACAAATGAGATATGCAAAAGGTCAATCTAAAAAAAATGGGTCTGGGGGATCCTCCCCCGAGATCCCCGGGAGGGGCTTCCCACCCCTTCCAATCCCCACAGTGACCTAACCGTGTAGGTCGATCCACGAATCACTCTGCATCAGGGTCAGGGTTAAAGAGAGAGCTGCAATCACCTAAAGAGAGGTGAATAGGTGATATGCTAATCTATGCGAAAATATAAAAACTTATCAATAATAATTCTACGCAAAGATATTAACAAATAAACGAATCCAAACTCATAACCAAGAAATGAAGACGCATATCCCATGAAGGTTTGAACTTCCCCTCATGATTCCTCTTAAATAAGAGTTGAGGTGCGTAATTGCTTTCTTGGTGTATAAAGAGTTCAAACAAATAATCTTAAGAGAAAAACAAAAAAACAAGTATATTTGTGTGATAATATAAGGAATTAAGAGTTAGAGAGATCACACGCAAACCAATCACAAAGACAGAGGATTATTATTGAGGTTCGAGCTACTTGCTTTATGTTCCCGCCTTCACCGCAATAAAGAATTCCACTATAATCGCCCTCAATATAATTGAACTTGATCCCGCAAGATCACTCGATGCCGCAATACCTAAAGCTTCCTTACCCATTCCCGTAAGAACAAGAACACACGAGTGTTGCCCAAAGGCTCATCACTCTAATTTTGATGATGATTAGCTTATGTATTATAGTACTAATGATCTTGTGTTTAATTAGTATCAGATATTTGATCAAGATCTTAGTTGGTGTTTAGCTTCAACAAAGAATTTAAAGTCAAAGTTTTAGAGGTAGCACATATTGATTCAAGAGCTCGCGCATTAAGATTACATCAAGTACTCAAGAGGAGTCTAGCTCATCGGATCAAGATTTGGACCAAGTCAAGAAGGAGAAGAAGACCTTCAAGAAAAGATTTTCAAGAAGACTTGTGTCATGTTCGTAAGTGTCAAGATTTTGTTTTTAGATAAAAATAAAGGATAGATTAGCTGGTAAATTGCTCATGTTCATATACACACACAAATTTAAATGTATTTTCATAAAAGAGTTTTCGTTTTGAAAAATACCGTTTGGTTTTTAAGCTTAGAAATATACATGTGTTTTATCAAAGTTATTTTAGAGCTTAATGTCAAAAACATAGATATTACATCATATATGTGTAGTGGATCATATCCATACACACTAAGCTTAAAAAGTGTTTAGAATATCTTGTTTTTGTATTTGAAGAAGTTTGGAAAAAATCGATTTTGAAAAATATAGGTTTTTTTTTTTAAACAAAACTTCCATATTATAAAAATAGTTTAAATGTTTGTAACATGTTTTAATTTTTACTCAAATATGTTTGTATATAAAACTATATCACTGAACTTATTTTTGTAGAATTTATAAGAATTTATGAGATTTTATTGAAGGTAAAAAGACTATGTTTTAAATCCCTAAAAATAGTTGGATTGGCCTTCTTCCGGTCGACCGGCCGGTCGATCGAGCCAGAAGTCGGTCGACTGGGCAGTCGACCGATGTGCACAAATGTGCATAGCCAAGGGCCGGTCGACCGCCAGAGAGCCTCTGCTATCTGAAAATGGCCCGGTCGACGGGTCGACCGCTGGGTCATTTGCCAGTTTACGGTCAACCGACTGGTTGACCCCTGGCACAACGGTTAAAAATCTGACCGTTCGCCGGTCGACCGACAGCAGACCAGTTTGCTGAGTTAGCATCCAACGGCCACATTTTGGGAGCTTATAAAATGGGCTTCCCTAGGACTATTTTCTGCAAGATTTAAAGTGGGTTTTCAAGATAGTTTTTCTTACACTTCTATGTGTTTATCTCCACTTGTTTTAGACAAATACTTTTATCAAAAGGAGAGTTTATCAAGAGTTTCAAAAGTGATTTCTTGAGTTTTTACCACCAAATCAATCCTATTTTTCTCACGCACACTTGAGATTTCCATTGCTATATCTATCCTATAGGAGAGTTGTTGTGAGAGTGTTTCTAGGTGATCAAAGTGTTTAGATCACCAAGTGTTCTTCTTTGTATTTGAGGAGGCGGATTTGCGGGTTTGCATTATTTCGAGTTCTAGTGAGAACTCAGTGTAGAGGTGCGGCCTCGGCAAGCTAGTGTGCTTGCGGTGTGTAATTCTTGCGGGAACAAGAGAGGGACTAGTGAGTCCTAGGAGTTCTAGTGTGAACTCGTTGTAGGTGTTGTGGTACTGAGTGATCCGATGGGATTGTTTATAGTGAAAATCCTTCATAGTATTGAAGGCGGGAACGTAGAGCAAGGGTGCTCGAACTTCAAAACAAATCTCCCATGTTTGCGATTGCTCTTTCTATCTCTCACATGTATTTATATCTTGCTTGCTTACATTGCCTTTATCTTTATATGCTTGATATATCTTGGGCTTAAATTGATTTATGCTTGAGATTGTTTGGTCACACTTGTATTCAACCAAGAGAGCCATAGCGGCATCTCAACTCTTATCTAGAGGAATCTTGAGGAGATAGTCCAGAGCCCTTCACCGAGAATTCAGCTACACTCTTGTGTTATACTTGGTGTGTTTAGCATAATAGTTCTTAATTTGCTTAAATAGTTTTAATTCCGCATTAATTCATCATTAGATTAACTAGCCACCTATTCACCCCCCTCTAGGCGATTTCAATGGTATCAGAGCTTGGTGCTCTTGATTTGGGTCTAACAACCTAGAGTTAAAGATCCTCATTTATAGCTAATCACAATATTTATACACAGACATGGATTTCATGTCACCTCCCTTATTTGACATTTTTAATATCCAAACTTGGAAAGTTAAGATGTCTTTATACCTCAAAGCCCTGGGTATTCATGTTTATTTTGCCACTATTAAAGATTCATATTATTTAAATGGCAGATATCTTGAGGCTAATGCAAGCCATCTATGCTCTTAAGTCAACCCTAAATGATGAATATTTATCTCAGATTTTAACTTTGATTCGGCTTTTGTAATATGGAACACTATAATCTCCCTTGGCGAACAAAAGCAATACTATGCGGGGAGTGACTAGGATGATGGAAGTGATGCTTCCAACTTGTGCTACATGGTCTAAGGGGATAACCCCCTTGAGGTAAAACTAGAAGAAGATATTGACATGTCTTATGATGAACTTGCATCTTTTTGTCAACAACTTTTTGAAAAATATGACTTGCTCAAAAAGGATAATAAGAAAATGAAAAATAAATTTGATTCCCTATTAAAAGAAAAAGATTCCTTTCAAAATAAATTAGAATGTATTTCAAAAGAAAATGATATGTTGAAAAAGGATAATATTTCCTTGACCTCTAAATTAAATGATCTTTGTGAAGGAAATACTTCTTTAAAAAATAAAATTATTTTGGTGAAAAAAAAGAAATCATTTTGGAAGAAAATAAGTCTTTGAAAAGAAAATTTATTTCAAAGGAAAAAAGAAAATATTTCTAAAAAGAAAAGGGTTGTTGATTCTTATTCTCACCATGCTATTCATGCAACTATTGATAAAAATGAGATTCAATTTTTGAAAAATAGAATAGATTGTTTGAGCTTAACTTTGAGCAATTGTGCATTTAATCATAATAGATTGGAAACCTTGTTTCAAAAGAAACAAGCTTCACATGTTCATGCACCTCACCTATGGCACACATATGCACACTTTGCACACAATGATCACACTCATTCACATGTGCATCTTAGCGTGTACAAATATACACATTATGGCCGCAAAGACCATTTAGCAAAATTTTGTTATGATAAGGTAAATTCTATTAATTTTGCTAATAAAAATGTTTAGGTTCCAAACAATGCTAACCCCCGTGGACCTAAAAGAAAATGAGTACTAAAATTCTCACCTCTTGTGTTTGATGTAGGTGTGGGCTCTCATATGACGTAAGAGAATTGGTGCCTTGGTGGTGGATGCATGGGCTAGATGGACATACAATTGATGCACCGCTATCAAGGAAGTTTGGTGGGAGGATAACCATGTTTGGAGACTTAGAGTATAGTGCTTGTGGTTTGATAACTATCTTTAAACTCTTATTTTATTTACATGCTTTTACATTAATGGTTTAGCATGTCATGTTTTGTGGTTTTGTGCTTTATGTGGTGAATACTTATTTAGATGTAGTTTTCATTAGAACTTGTGTATATACTTATAAAGTAATGAGCAACAATTGATTCTTATTTGTTTATGCTTCATTACCTATTTGTACTCACTACATGTACATGTATAACCTAGTTTTAATAATTTTCTCATTTACACTTGTTTTGCCTATCTTTGTGCATGTTTTGTTTCATGTATATGTAATTTTATCCAAAATTTATAAATATACATGTATACCCTTGAGTCACTTGCCTTCATGCAAATTACAATATGAACTTATTTGTGTTTAGGATATGTATGTATATTATTAGTTTTGATAAAACATACATATACCTTGAAGTTTGTTTTTAAATAAAAATAAATGTTTATATTTTTCATGTTTGTTTGATAAAAGGAAATTCATGTTTATTTTGAGCTTTATTGATTATTTCACGAAATGCTATTCTCATGATTCTTGTGCGATCACACTTCATTTGTTTACTCATGACATTATTTCATGAAAATATTTGAGTTTTATAGATTTCGAGTGTCAACTTTTGTGTATTTAGTATGATTCATGAGATATATATGTTTTGTTTTCCGGTTTGAAGGATCTTTAACTAGTTTTTCAAAAATTACTTTAAACTAGTTATCTATTCTTCAATGGGTAGAGTTTTTAAATTTTGTAAAATATTTTCAAATTCTTATTTTTGAAAACCCCTACCAACCCTAAAGAGCGGATGGATAGGCGATCATGCCTTGTGAGCCTTATTGAAAATCTTTTTAACATTGCATGATTAGGGTGGATAATTATGAGTTATACATTTGATCCTCATTGTGTTTTTAATTGGTATCACAATTGATATTTATCTTGTATACTCATATGTTTTCTATATATGTACGCTTCAAACTTCAAATTGTATCAATTTTGATTGGTATTTTCATTTTCATACATATATATATGTTTTGATTGTGCTTGATTTACAATATCCTTACATGATTAAAATACAAATTATATTTATGCTAAGCTTGACTTAAAATCTTATTTTCAATTGGTATCTCAATTGGTACTTTAATAAGCTTATGCATTATTTCAATAAATATCAAAATATACTTCATATTTTAACTTTTAATTGATATGAAAATTTATAATATACTTCTATTGGTATCAATATGTTTCGATTGGGTTTCGATTTCAATTGGTATCAAAAATATTTTACCTTTTATTTCAATTGGTATCAAAATTGTTTTACCTTTTATTTGATATCAAAATTTATCATATATTTCAATTGGTATGAAAATATAAATATTTTACTTTCATTGGTATCACAATTTATAAATGTTTCAATTTTTGATATGAATTACCTATATGCAAAAGGAACTTAACATCTCTTCTATATATAGATTCATGTTGAGTGTATCTTATATTGAGGAGGCTTGCTTCTTCTTATGTGATACACGTGTGTAGGGAGAGCTTGACATCTTCACTTATGCATTGTATATTATGCTTTCTGTGAGTTAGGGTTTTGTCATCCCTTCTTCATGTAATGCATGTATGCAGGGGAGCTAACTTAACGTCTTCCTCTTCATGAATGTATATCGCATATATATATCCTTATTATTGATTTGTTTCACCTCTTTGTTGATGATTGACAAAAAGGGAGAGAATGATTTTGAGTTTATATATACATATTTAAGAAATTAAGTTTATGCATATATTGAGCTTATTTATGTTTATACAGAAAGGGGAGAAAGATTTTGAACGTTTATCCAAAAAGGGGGAGAAGGTTTTTGGGGGAGAAGAATTTTTTATGGTATATGCATGTTCTCTCTCCTTGTTTATGCATATATATTTGTTTTATTTTATGCACTTCATTGAATATCTATTTGTTTATTGTTATGCATGAGTTAAAGGGGAGCTTCTATGAAGCTTAATTTTAATTTATGCATATATAACTCCATGAGTTTTGTCATCATCAAAAGAGGGAGATTGTTGGCTCAAAGGCCCATCACTCTAGTTTTGATGATGATTAACTTATGTAGTTATAGTACTAATGATCTTGTGTTTAATTTGTATCAGATATTTGATCAAGATCTTAGTTGGTGTTTAGCTTTAACAAAGGATTTAAAATCAAAATTTTGGAACTAGCACGTGTTGATTCAAGAGCTCGCGCATCAAGATTGCATTAAGTACTCTAGAGGAGTCTAGCTCATTGGATCAAGGTTTGGACCAAGTCAAGAAGGAGAAGAAGACCTTCAAGAAAAGATTTCCAAGAAGACTTGTGTCAAGTTTGTAAGATTCAAGATTTATTTTAGATAAAATGTAAAGGATAGATTAGTGGTAGATTGCTCAAGTCCATATACACTCACACATAAAATTTATATGTGTTTTCATAAAAGAGTTTTCATTTTAAAAATTACCGGTTTGGTTTTTAAGCTTAGAAATATACATGTGTTCATCAAAACTTATTTTAGAGCTTAATGTCAAAAACATAGATATTACATCATATATGTGTAGTGAATCACATCCATACACACTAAGCTTAAAAAGTGTTTAGAATATCTTATTTTTGTATTTGAAGAAGTTTAGAAAAAATCGATTATGGAAAATACAGGTTTTTGTTTAAAGCAAAACTTCCATATTACAAAAATAGTTCAAAATGTTTGTAACATGTTTTGATTTTTACTCAAACATGTTTTATATCAAAGTATATCACTGAACTTATTTTTGTAGAATTTATAAGAATTTATAGGATTTTATTGAAAGTAAAAAGACCATGTTTTAAATCCCTAAAATAGTTGGACTGGCCTTCTTCCGGTCGACCGGGTGGTCGACCGATGTGCACAAACGTGCACAGCCAAGGGCCGATCGACCGCACAATCGACGGCCAGAGAGCCTCTGCTCTCTGGAAATGGCCCGGTCGACCAAGCGGTCGACCGACAGCAGACCAGTCTGCTGAGTTGGCATCCAACGGCCATATTTTGAGAGCCTATAAAATGGACTTCCCTTGAACTGTTTTCTACAAGATTTAAAGTGGGTTTTCAAGATAGTTTTTCTTACACTTCTGAGTATATATCTCCACTTGTTTTAGAGAAATATACTTCCATCAAAAGGAGAGTTTATTAAGAGTTTCCAAAAGTGATTTCTTGAGTTTTTCACCACTAAATCAATCCTTGTTTTTCTCACATATACTTGAGCTTTCCATTGCTATATCTATCCTATAGGAGAGTTGTTGTGAGAGTGTTTCTAGGTGATCAAAGTGTTTAGATCACCAAGTGTTCTTCTTTGTATTTGAGGAGGCGGACTTGCGGGTTCGCGTTGTTTCGAGTTCTAGTGAGAGCTCGGTGTAAAGGTGCGGCCTCGGCAAGCTAGTGTGCTTGCGGTGTGTAGTTCTTGTGGGAACAAGAGAGGAACTAGTAAGTCCAAGGAGTTCTAGTGTGAACTCGTTGTAGGTGTTACGACACCGAGTGATCTAGTGGAAATCCTTCATAGTGTTGAAGGCGGGGACGTAGAGCAAGGGTGCTCGAACCTCGAAACAAATCTCTCGTGTTTGCGATTGCTCTCTATCTCTCACTTGTGTTTATATCTTACTTTCTTACATTGCCTTTATCTTTATATTCTTTATATATCTTGTGCTTAAATTTATTTATGCTTGGGATTGTTTAGTCACACTTGTATTCAACCAAGAGAGCCATAGCGGCACCTCAACTCTTATCTAGAGGAATCTTGAGGAGATAGTCTAGAGCCCTTCACCGAGAATTCGACTACACTCTTGTGTTATACTTGGTGTGTTTAGCATAATAGTTTTTAGTTTACTTAAATAGTTTTAATTTCGCATTAATTCATCATTAGATTAGCTAGCCACCTATTCACCCCCCTCTAGGTGATTTTAACGAGTCCACAAGCTCGACCGAGGCCGCAACCTCCAATAACTCAATTACAAAGAATGAACACTAGTGATCAATACTCGATCACAAACGAAACACTCTTACAACCTCACTTATAGAATAGAAAGAGATGAAAACTCAATTATAGGTGAGAGAAAATAGAGATTGAGAATTGAAAAGCACTAAAAAAAACTTTTACAAAAAAATCTTTTGAAAACTTGCTGTGAAAAACTTGTGTAAAACTTCTTTTTAAAACACTCTAGTCAATCCTATTTATAGGAGATAGCTAGAGACTAAATCCCAGCAAATCCAAGTAATAAAAACATGTTAAAAATATTAAAATACAATATAACTGTTTGGAATGAACCTGGATAACTTTGAATACAAAACTAGTCGTTACAAGGCAAAACAAGCAAGTTTTGACTAAGAGCTGTCGACAGGCCAAGTGGCCTGCACATAAGCAAACTTCATACACAGTTTTGAAGATAAAAATGTTGAAATTTGAAAACTAAATTTGTGAAGAATTTATAGATTTTTAAGTTACCTTTTCAATGAAATAAAAATCATATGAATCAGATATGGGGTTTGAAAGATATTATCAAAATACTAAAGGGTGTCAAACTAAAACTGTGAAAACTATTTTCAACACATAGACTAAATTAAAACCAATATTTCATAACATTATATTTGAATCTAGAAATAACCATATAGGAAGTATTTTAGCTCTTTAAATTATATTCGTAATTCAACTTGAATCATATCAAAAAGAGATCGGAGTAAAAAGTTATCTTTAAAATACTGAACAAGTGTTAGTTCAGGACAGTCAACTATTGACAGGGATGTCAATAGGCCAAGCTCACTTGAGCTCTGTAAAATACTTTCGACAACAATAAAGCGGTTATCGACACTTCTGCTGCACAATTAGTTTTAAAACCAAAATTTAATGGTTTAAATATTGTAATTTAGAAATAATTATATAGGAAGATATTGTAGCCCTTTAAGTTAACTTTGTAATGCAACAAAAATCACATGAATCAATTATTAGATTAGAATGTTACGATCAAAACACTGATAAGATGTCATATAGAAAATTGTAAAAATTATTTTTATAAAAAATAAACTTTTGATAAAAACAGAACTAAACTCATAAAGTTAACTCATCAAAATAAGTTTTTTAAACACAATATAAGCACCAATGTATATGGATGAAATCCAATATACCTGTAAATAAATGTAAACTTGTTTTTGATGTAATATTTTCATGAAACCAAAAACAAAATAGAAAATGGGTTAAATCGAAAATCAAACTATTGTGCGTGTGTAAGCTTCAGCAATCAAAACTAATTTATTTTTTTACAATAATTCTAAACTCACAAACATAAGGCATAAGTTTGCTTGTAGATCTTCTTCTCCAAGTAGACGTGATCCAAACTAGATCTCATAGAAGTAGACTCCATCTTGAATGCCTGATATGATCTTTACGCTTTGCTCTTGAATGACATATGTTGGATTCAAACTTGACATTGAGTCCTTTAATGAAGCTAAACACCAGTTAAGATCTTGATCAATATCTGAAACTTAAATACTACAAGATCATTAGTATTATAACTACATGAGTTAATCATTATCAAAACTAGAGTGATGAACCCTTAGGCCAACAAGAGCAACATCGGGGGCGATGGGAAAGGGTAAGAGAGGAAATAAAAATATATAAAAAGGTAGTGATTAGGAGGAATCAATTTATGCTAAAGTGGATGAGGCTGTAGGGAATAAACATAGGGGGTGAGTTTTTCCTAATTATGAAGAAAAGTAGGTGGCTGTAACGAAATTTTTCATAACCATATTGATTATTCACGCCTAACGGTAGTCAAAAGAAGCAAATAATCCCCTTTAGTTTTGTGACCTTGTTTACTCGAGTCCTTAAACCCGAGGGATGTTTTCTTATCTGGTGCCCTAGGACCATCTGGTTTGGGAGTTATCGGTTATAGGCTCGCTACATGGGTGAACTAGAAAGCCTAAACTAAGGGAAGAAAAAAAAAGAAGAAAAAGAAAAAGAAAATAAATATATATAAATGGTTTGATGGTTAGAGTTGAAATCCCAGAAATCTTCACTATCACAATGTGCATATTATCTAGGCTTTATGAAAGATAAAATATTCAATCCAATTTTGAATTCTTACCTTAATTGAAGATAAGATCTTGCATAGAGACTAAGTTTAAGGAAGATTGATTTGTGGTGGACTTATGACCTTAGATTACTTATATTTTTGCAAAAATATTTTGAAAACATGTCTCTCTTTCAAAATACGTTTTCAAAATACTAACATTTGTCTTCTTTCTTTATGCATTTTGTGGGTGCAATCCGCTGAAAACCCTCAGGAGACAACACTCCTCCTCTAGGGTAACCTAGAGGTTTAACGGCTTGTTGCACATGCTCAGTGCAATGGCGTCACCTGCGAAAGTGGTGTAATAACATTTGTAGTATAGTTTTTCTTTCTTGTTTTGCTCGGGACGAGCAAAAGAATAAGTGTGGGGGTGTGATTAGTCTACAATTCTGCATTATTATGTCGCATTCTCTCACAGATTTATGAATAAATTGTCGGTCTAAACTGTGTTTTGGTCTTAATTGCAGGTAGATCTAAAGTCCAAGGGCAAAGATGGAATAAGAGCCTAATTCTTCCCAATTTATGGTAATTAATCCTGCATTACTTGGAGGCCAAGCAATGGATTATCTAGAAGATACATCGAATCTAGCCTCCTGCGCTGTCAGACGAATATTCGGGCGAAAGTACCAGAAACGGGATATACCCTGAACATTCTCGAAGCCAGATGGAGCCACGGACCAAAATCAAGGACCTAAGTCCCTGGTATTGCCGCGGATCCGCGGCAATCCTTGCGGATCCGTGGCAAAGTAACGGAGCCACGCGTCAATTTTCGACGCGTGGCCCCGTCTCGTCTTCCAGAGCCTTCTGAAGCCTATAAATACCCCTGCCTATGGCGAAAACGTAAGCAGTTTCGTTTTTAGGAGTAGGTGCAGATTTTAGGAGAGATTTAGTGTAGTGTAGGTGCTTTTCATTTCTCTTCTCTTGTATTTTCATTTATTTTTAGATCATTGTAGTAGGGCTGAGTGATTTCTAGAGAGAGAAAGTAAGGGATTGATGTAATAGAGAGTGACACTCTATGTAAAGATGCCTCCTTTCTCTTCCAATGTAATCTCCTTCATCTTCTACATGATTTCTTGCTAGTTTTTCTTCTCATGGCAATCTAACTACTAACCACTAACCATCTAACCACTTACTTGATAATCCACATGAATCGGGTTGCCTCTACAAGGCCTTGTTCTTGCAAGAGTCATTGATGGCCAAAGATGATGGGTTCTAACATCTAACTTGCTAACCAAGCTAACTCTCTTTTATTTCATGCTCTTTTATTTCATGCTAGTAGTGTAATGAGTGATGTTTGTATTAGCTTGTTCTTGATGCAATGTTTTGAATGTGATGAACCATCCATGAGCCATGCTTTGTACCGTCTCTTGGAGCCAATGATTGTGATGGCCGAGGATCAAAATGTGAGGCAACTATCTCGAAGAGGTTAGCATGGTTAGTGGAGCATTTAGTAGTTAGTAGCTATGAGTTTTCTTTTAGCGTGATTTAGAAATCGTTTTCCAAACTCTTTTCTCATTTTTCTATCGGTGTTTTTACCATCCTTCTTAGTTCAACCTTATTCCATCTCTTTTTCTATTTTGATTTTCAAAGCACTTCACTTTTGTTTTTACATCGCCGTTTTCATCACTCTCCTCACCTAGCACATTCTGGATTTCATTTTCTTTTCTTTTTCATTCTTTTTCATTCTTTCAACAAAGAAGAAGTGTTAACAACTGACGTGAATAGAGACTATCTATGCTTCTATCGCCTCCCTTCCCTGTGGATTCGACCCGTTAAGCCAATGCTATAACGGAAGTATCGAGGGTACATTAGCACATTCGAGCTTTTCATCGATTTTACATAAAACACACTTTGAGTGCTAGTTTCCGCCCCGATCAAATTTTGGCGCCGTTGCCAGGGAAGGGAATGGTTTTGTTTTCACGTTTTTGTTAACATTGTCTTCTCTGTTTTGGTGTGCAGGGCAATATTTACAGGTGCTTAACATTGCAGAATAGACCCTTGCTTTGCATCTCCCTGCTCTTGAAAGCAGGGCCCCAGATTCCAAAGAAAAGCCGCGCAACCGCGACATTTGCCGCGAAAACGCGGCCATTTTGTGATGATTGTAAATCTTGTTGTGCTGGGATGTGTGAATTGTAATAGCTAGTTGATTTGTACTGCTATCTTTCTTGCTTTGATTGCCTACACACCATAATAAATAAAAGAACTAAAATACGGTATTTGGACGCCTTTAAAACGGTTTAGACATTTGCATTTAGGCATGTGTCAATTCAGTTCCAATATACTGTATTTTGTTCTATTGTTGTGATCTGGATGGAGATGTACATATGACATTGCATATAGCATAGGATAAACACGTGGGTGATTTATCGCTTTGTGTTATATTCTTGTCTATATTGCACACTTGCACGAATTGAAATTAAGGGCAAAACCCAAACAATATAAGGTGGGATTTCATAACCCTTCTTTAGCCCAAAAATCATCTCCCCACTCACACAACCCAAGCCCTAATAAAATTTGAATAGACGTTGGCCCCTAGGGACATTTCATCTAGGTCTAGGTCAACCCTCCTATTGGCTTGGTTTTTGATTTTTCTTTTCTTTTTGTTTGTTGTTTGATTCTTTCTTTTTTGTGATTTTTGTGTGAAATGGCATTCAACAATAACAATTCTTTCAATCCGAACATGAATCCATATTTCACACCGACTTCATTCTATTCGGATAATTCCAACCCGGCGTTTTACAATATGCACCAACCACATACATCGGGTTGGCCTTATCCGAATCAATACAACTCATACCCACATTCTTATGACTATAATTTTCAAAATAATTTCAACTCGTCACAGAGTCATTGGGGATTCAAGTCCCCCGAGCCAAATTTTCGACCTTCTTGTCCCCCATGTCCACCTTGTCCATCATATTCACCTTATCCACAATATTCATTCCCCGATTCCGCTTCATATACTCCTTTTTCTGGACCTCCAATTGAAGAAAAATCTGAGTTTGAAAAGAGAGTAGAAGCCAATTTATAAGAGGCCGAGCAACAACTTCACAAAACATTGACCTCTCCAATTCCACCACATTTTCAAGATACATACTCAGTTCCACCAGTCCAAAATAAAAGACCATCAATTTTGGAAATGAGTATGCGTGAGTCTAAACAACAATCACAAAATCTGATGGACTCACAATTTTTTCACCAATTCCCAAATAACACTTCATCTTTTCAACAAAATGATGAACCAATGAATTATAAAAAGATGCTTGAAATTATGATTCAGGCTCAAAATGCTCGTAACCGTGACATAGATTTGATGATCCAAACTCTTCATTCTCATCCTATTTCTAATGTCACTAACCATTCTGTCAGAGCCAAAGAGTCATGTTGTTTTGGAAATCAAGATTCAATTTCAGCACACCCACCTGAACTTGTCCAAACTTCAGATCCTATTGATATTTTGGCAAGTTATCTTTTTCCTGAAATTGAACTTGAGCATGAATATGATCCTGAACTTCCACTTGATGATTCAATTCTACTTCCTGATTCAATTATGACTCCGGTGTCTTCACCTGATTTCAATCCTTTTCCTGAGTCAGTATTGAATCCTGTACCCATCCATTGTGAAATTGAATCACCAATCATTCATGATGATCATATTGAACTTGACCAATTCCATGCTTTTGAAAGTCCCATTGATAAATTGGTAAGTTCTCATTTTTGTGGAATTGAACTTAATGAGGAATGTGACTTTGATCCTCAAATTTGTGATCCAGTTCAAATTCCTGAATCATTATTGACTCCTATTATGTTACCCAATTTGAGCAACATTTTAGAATCAGTTTTGATTCCCATCCTGTCATTCCTGAACTTGAATCACCAATCTTTGATAGTCACATTCCATCATGGGGAAATGAATGTGGATTTGAGCTTCATTTTCTTGATTTGGACCCACTTCCTGAACTGATCTCGACTCCCGAGCCTTTACTTGACTTGAGTCATTTTTCTGAGTCGATATTAGTTCCTGTACTTCCTGAGTCCAAATCAATCATTCTATTCTGGGACAAGGGCTTTGAAAATTTTGACTCCAAAATTATTTTGAAAATTTAGAAATTAGATG
Source organism: Agave tequilana (assembly GCA_038442645.1). Taxonomy (NCBI): domain Eukaryota; kingdom Viridiplantae; phylum Streptophyta; class Magnoliopsida; order Asparagales; family Asparagaceae; genus Agave; species Agave tequilana. The sequence goes on along the minus strand of JAVJIF010029194.1, from coordinate 41,363 downwards.
GGTAAATTTTTAATAAAAATCACACATGCATACATCTTTCTAGTGGGTTGTATCATGGAGGTTTCTGGTGGGTTCCTTCGGACTCCACGCAATAATGATTGGGTTGCATTTCGTGGACCAATCAGGCCGCCACCGGAACCACCACCTTAAGGTAATTTTTCCTTCCCTCTCTATTTGTTTCATGCATACATACATCACGATGCATTGAGGACAATGCATGAGATAAGTGTGGGGGAGGGTTTACTAACTTAGAGTTTTTAGATTTTCTTTCTTTTACACTTCTTTTAGGATACTTTTAGAAATCTTTTCTTTTGTATAGGAATTTTTCTCTTTCTTTAAAAACTTTTTGAAATAAGAGACAAAGTTTTGATCTATTTTTTAGAAAATTAAGATGATCTTAGAAATTAAGGAAGCCTTAATTATGACATCTTAAACCTAGTTGAAATAATGGATCTTTTTTAAAATTATAGGCTAAGTAAGATAAATTGGAGAGATAATTTTATCTTGAATTTTTGTCTTAGATAATATACACTTCACACTTACACATTTTTGGGATGGAAACAAAGACCTAAAATGCCATAAAGCAAAAAATAAATAAATAAAAAGAAAAAATATATATAAATAAAACATCACTTATTAAGCTGGATAATTGTGCCTCAAGAAGCATGATTATTCACGCCTAACGGTGGTCAAAAGAAGCAAATAATCCCCTTTAGTTTTGTGGCCTTGTTTACTCGAGTCCTTAAACCCGAGGGATGTTTTCTCATCTGGTGCCCTAGGACCATCTGGTTTGGGAGTCATCGGTTATAGGCTCGCTAGATGGGTGAACTAGAAAGCCTAAACTAAGGGAAGAAAAAAAAAAGAAGAAAAAGAAAAAGAAAATAAATATATATAAATGGTTTGATGGTTAGAGTTGAAATCCCAGAAATCTTCACTATCACAATGTGCATATTATCTAGGCTTTATGAAAGATAAATTATTCAATCCAATTTTCAATTCTTACCTTAATTGAAGACAAGATCTTGCATAGAGACTAAGTTTAAGGAAGATTGATTTGTGGTGGACTTATGATCTTAGATCACTTATATTTTTGCAAAAATATTTTGAAAACATGTCTCTCTTTCAAAATGCGTTTTCAAAATACTAACATTTGTCTTCTTTCTTTATGCATTTTGTGGGTGCAATCCGCTGAAAGCCCTCAGGAGACAACACTCCTCCTCTAGGGTAACCTAGAGGTTTAACGGCTTGTTGCACATGCTCAGTGCAATCGCGTCACCTGCGAAAGTGGTGTAATAACATTTGTAGTATAGTTTTTCTTTTCTTGTTTTACTCGGGACGAGCAAAAGAATAAGTGTGGGGGTGTGATTAGTCTACAATTCTGCATTATTAAGTCGCATTCTCTCACAGATTTATGAATAAATTGTCGGTCTAAACTGTGTTTTGGTCTTAATTGCAGGTAGATCTAAAGTCCAAGGGCAAAGATGGAATAAGAGCCTAATTTTTCCCAATTTATGGTAATTAATCCCGCATTACTTGGAGGCCAAGCAATGGATTATCTAGAAGATACATCGAATCTAGCCTCCTGCGCTGTCAGACGAATATTCGGGCGAAAGTACCAGAAACGGGATATATCCTGAACATTCTCGAAGCCCGCGGATTGATCGGGGTGGAACTAGCACTCAAAATGTGTATTTATGAAATCAAATGAAAAGCTCGAATGTGCTTAGTATACCCTCGATACTTCCGTTATAGCATTGGCTTTAACGGGTCGTATCCACAGGGAAGGGAGGCGATAGAAGCATTAACAGTCTCTAGTCACGTCAGATGTTAACAATTCTTCTATGTTGAAAGAATGAAAAAGAATGAGAAAATGAAAACAAGCATGTGGTAGGTGAGGAGAGCGATGAAAACGTCGATAAGAAAATAAGAAGAGGAACTTGAAAACGATTTCTAAAACAAAGGTAAAAGAAAACTCATGGCTACTAACTACTAAGTACTCCACTAACCATGCTAACCTCTTCGAGATAGTTGCCTCACATTTTGATCCTTGGCCATCACAATCCTTGCCTTCAAAGAGACGGTACAAAGCATGGCTCACCGATGGTTCATAACAATCACAACATTGCAACAAGAACAAGCTAGTACAAGCATCAACTCACCAACAATTAAAAGAATGCATGAAATAAAAGAGCATGAAGTAAAAGAGAGTTAGCTTGGTTAGCAAGTTAGCAAGTTAGCTAGCATGAAATAAAAGAGCATGAAATAAAAGAGAGTTAGCTTGGTTAGCAAGTTAGCAAGTTAGCAAGTTAGATGTTCGAACCCATCATCTTTGGCCATCAATGGCTCTTGCAAGAACAAGGCCTTGTAGAGGCAACCCGATTCATGTGGATTATCAAGTAAGTGGTTAGATAGGTTAGTGGTTAGTAGTTAGATTGCCATGAGAAGAAAAACTAGCAACAAAACATCATGTAGAAGATGAAGGAGATTACAATGGAGGAGAAAGGAGGCACCTTTACATAGAGTGTCACTCTCTATTACATCAATCCCTCACTATCTCTCTCTCTATGAATCACACAGCCCTACTACAATGATCTAAGAAAAAGAAAAGAAAATACAAGAAAATGAAGAACACTCACCTACACTAAAATCTGGACCTACTCCTAAAAACGAAGACTCCTTGCGTTTGGGCTCTCTGCAGGGCTATTTATAGGCAAAAGAAGGCTCTGGAAGACGAGACGGGGCCACGCGTCGAAAATCGACGCGTGGCTCCACAAAAATGCCGCGGAATCTCAAGGATTGCCGAGATTCCGCGGCAATTCTAGGGATCTACGTCTCTGGATTTCGTCCACGCGTTTTTCTTGCTTCTAGCTGCTTCCAGGTATATCCAATGTCGGGTAATTTCGACCGCAGATTCGTCTGATGTGCGCAAGAGGCTAGGTTCAATGAATCTTCTAGATAATCCCTTGCTTGGCCTCCAAGTAATGCGGATTTAATTACCCTTAATTGGGTCTAATTAAGCTCTTATTACACCTTTGCCCTTGAACTTTGGTTGTACCTGCAATAAAGACCAAAACACGTATTAGACCGACTATTTATTCATAAACTGGTGGGAAAATGCGACATAAAAATGCAGAATTGTAGACTAATCACACCCCCACACTTATTCTTTTGCTCGTCCCGAGCAAAACAAGAAAAGAAAAACTATACTACAAATTTTATTACACCACTTTCGCAGGTGACGCGATTGCACTGAGCGTGTGCAACAAGCCGTTAAACCTCTAGGTTACCCTAGAGGAGGAGTGTTGTCTCCTGAGGGTTTTCAGCGGATTACACCCACAAAATCCATAAAGAAAGAAGACAAATGTTAGTATTTTGAAAACGCATTTTGAAAGAGAGACAAGTTTACGAACTATTTTTGCAAAAATATAAGTGATCTTAGGTCATAAGTCCACCTATAATCATTCTCCCTTAAACTTAGTCTCTATGCAAGATCTTGTCTTCAATTAAGGTAAGAATTCAAAATTGGATTGAATATTTTATCTTTCATAAAACCTAGATAGTATGCACACCGTGACAGTGAAGATTTCTGGGATTTCAACTCTAACCATAAAGCCATTTATTTATATATATTTATATTTCCTTTTTTTTTATTCTTCCCTTAGTTTAGGCTTTCTAGTTCACCCTTGTAACGAGCCTATAACCGATGACTCCCAAACCAGACGGTCTTAGGGCACCAGATGAGAAAACATCCCTCAGGTTTAAGGTCTCGAGTGAAAAAGGCCACGAAACTAGAGGGGATTATTATTTTTTTACCACCGTTAGGCGTGAATAATCATGCTTCTTGAGGCATAGTTATCCAGCTTAATAAGTGATGCTTTATTCACATATATATTTTTTTTCTTTTTTTTCTTTTTTTTTTTATTTATATGACATTTTTGGTCTTTGTCTCCATCCCAAGAAATGTGTAAGTGTAAAGTGCATATTATCTAAGGCAAAAAATTCAAGATAAAAATATCTCACCAATTTTTCTTACTTAGCCTATAATTTCAAACAAGATCTATTATTTCAACTAGGTTTAAGATGTCATAATTAAGGCTTTCTTAATTTCTAAGATACATCTTAATTTTCTTAAAAATAGGTCAAAACTTTGTCTCTTATTTCAAAAAGTTTTTTTTTATTATTATTTTTTTATTTCTAAAAGAAGTGTAAAAGAAAGAAAATCTAAAAACTCTATGTTAGTAAACCCTCCCCCACACTTATTTCATGCATTGTCCTCAATGCATCGTGATATATGTATGCATGAAACAAAATAGAGAGGGAAGGAAAAAATTACCTCAAGGTGGTGGTTCCGGTGGCGGTCTAATTGGTCCACGAAAGGCGGCCCAATCATTATTGTGTGGAGTCCGAAGGAACCCACCAGAAACCTCCATGATACAACCCACTAAAAAGATGTATGCATTTATAATTTTTATTAGGATTTTACCCCATCTAATTTCCAAATTTTCAAAATAATTTCGGAGTCAAATTTATCAACACTCTTGTCCCAGAATGGAGTATGAAAAGATGGAATGATTGATTTGGACTCAGGAAGCACAGGAACTAATATCAACTCAGAAAAAAAACTTAAATCAAGTAAAGGTTCGGGAGTCGAGATCGGTTCAGGAAGTGGGTCCAAATCAAAAAGATAAAGCTCAGGTCCACATTCATTTCCCCATGATGGAATGTGACTATCTAAGATTAGTGATTCAAGTTCAGGAGGGTTGGGAATCAAAACTGACTCTAAAATGTTACTCAAATTGGGTAACAAAACAGGAGTCAATAATGATTCAGGTATTTGAACTAAATCACAAACTTGAGGATCAAAGTCACATTCCTCATTGAGTTCAATTCCACAAAAATGAGAACTTACCAATTTATCAAATGGACTTTCAAAGGTATGAAATTGGTCAAGTTCAATATGATCATCATGAATGATTGGTGATTCAATTTCACAATGGACAGGCACTGGATCCAATACTGACTCGGAAAATGAAGTGAAATCATGTGAAGACACTGGAGTCATAATTAAATCAGGAAGGAAAATTGAATCATCAAGTGGAAGTTCAGGATCATATTCACACTCAAGTTCAATTTCAGGAAAAGGAAAACTTGCCAAAATGTCAATGGGATGGACAAGTTCAGATGATTGTGCTGAAATTGAATCTTGATTTCCAAAATGACAAGAGTCTTGAGTCATATCAATAGAGTGTGGCATAGCTGAATTAGTCAAAGGTTGATAAGATAGAGTCTCCTCATTCCTATAGATGTTAACCAATTGACTCAATTGTTCATCCACCTTATTGAAAGACTCGGCACGTTTTTTTTTGATATTGGAACAAAGACTCCTCCAAGGTTTCTATATTCTTTTCTAGACTTGATGTATCTCCAAGTGGTTGCTCTAGAATGGGAGTATAAGAATCTTGGTTTTGGAAATTTTGTGAATGATTTGAGTCAAAAATGTGTGGAAATTGAAGCTTGGACTCACACAAGAGTTCTTTACTCATTTCCAAGGCAAATGGTTGTTCATTATGAGGAGGTGGAACTGAGTAAGACTCTTGAAAATACTGTGAAATTGGAGGGGCAAATGTTTCTTGAAGTTGTTGCTCGACCCTTTGAAGATTGGCTTCTAAACTCCTTAGTAACTCAGATTTTTCTTCAATTGGAGATTCAGAAAAAGGAGTATTTGAAGCGGAATCGGGAAATGAATATTGTGGACAAGGTGAATATGGTGGACAAGGAATTTGAGAATTTGACTCGGGGTACGTGAATCCCCAATGACTCTGTGACGAGTTGAAATTATTTTGGAAATTATAGTCATAAGAATGTGGGTATGGGTTGTATTGATTCGGATAAGGCCAACCCGGTGTATTTGGTTGGTGCGTATTGTAAAACGCCGGGTTGGAATTATCCGAATCAAATGGAGTTGGTGTGAAATATGGATTCATGTTTGGATTGAAAGAATTGTTATTGTTGAATGCCATTTCACAAAAAATCACAAACAAAAAGAAAAATCAAACAACAACAAAAAGAAAAGAAAAATCAAAAACCAAGCCAAAAGAAGGGTTGACCTAGACCTAGATGAAATGTCCCTAGGGGCCAACGTTTATTCAAATTTTATTAGGGCTTGGGTTGTGTGAGTGGGGAGATGATTTTTGGGCCAAGGAAGGGTAATTAAATCCCCACCTTATCTTGTTTGGAGTTTTGCCCTTAAATTCAATTTGTGCAAGTGTGCAATATAGACAAGAATATAACACAAAGCGATAAATCACCCACGTGTTTGTCCTATGCTATAAGCAATGCCATATGTACATCTCCATCCAAATCACAACAACAGAACAAAATACAGTATATTGGAATTGAATTGACACGTGCCTCAATGCAAATGTCTAAACCGTTTTAAAAACGTCCAATTACCGTATTTTAGTTCTTTTATTTATTATGGTGTGTAGGCAATCAAAGCAGAAAAAAATAGCAGCACAAATCAACTAGCTATTACAATTCACACATCCCAGAACAACAACATATACAATTTTCACAAAAGTGCCGCGGTTTGCGGCAAATGTCGCGGATCCGCGGCTTTTGTTCAAAATCTGGGGCCCTGCTTTCTAGAGCAGGGAGATGCAAAGCTAATTTATGTACTGCAATGTTAAGCACCTGAAAATATTGCCCTGCACACCAAAACAGAGAAGACAAATGTTAACAAAAACGTGACATCAAAACCATTCCCTTCCCCGGCAACGGCGCCAAAAATTTGATCGGGGTGGAACTAGCACTCAAAATGTGTATTTATGAAATCAAATGAAAAGCTCGAATGTGCTTAGTATACCCTCGATACTTCCGTTATAGCATTGGCTTTAACGGGTCGTATCCACAGGGAAGGGAGGCGATAGAAGCATTAACAGTCTCTAGTCACGTCAGATGTTAACAATTCTTCTATGTTGAAAGAATGAAAAAGAATGAGAAAATGAAAACAAGCATGTGGTAGGTGAGGAGAGCGATGAAAACGTCGATAAGAAAATAAGAAGAGGAACTTGAAAACGATTTCTAAAACAAAGGTAAAAGAAAACTCATGGCTACTAACTACTAAGTACTCCACTAACCATGCTAACCTCTTCGAGATAGTTGCCTCACATTTTGATCCTTGGCCATCACAATCCTTGCCTTCAAAGAGACGGTACAAAGCATGGCTCACCGATGGTTCATAACAATCACAACATTGCAACAAGAACAAGCTAGTACAAGCATCAACTCACCAACAATTAAAAGAATGCATGAAATAAAAGAGCATGAAGTAAAAGAGAGTTAGCTTGGTTAGCAAGTTAGCAAGTTAGCTAGCATGAAATAAAAGAGCATGAAATAAAAGAGAGTTAGCTTGGTTAGCAAGTTAGCAAGTTAGCAAGTTAGATGTTCGAACCCATCATCTTTGGCCATCAATGGCTCTTGCAAGAACAAGGCCTTGTAGAGGCAACCCGATTCATGTGGATTATCAAGTAAGTGGTTAGATAGGTTAGTGGTTAGTAGTTAGATTGCCATGAGAAGAAAAACTAGCAACAAAACATCATGTAGAAGATGAAGGAGATTACAATGGAGGAGAAAGGAGGCACCTTTACATAGAGTGTCACTCTCTATTACATCAATCCCTCACTATCTCTCTCTCTATGAATCACACAGCCCTACTACAATGATCTAAGAAAAAGAAAAGAAAATACAAGAAAATGAAGAACACTCACCTACACTAAAATCTGGACCTACTCCTAAAAACGAAGACTCCTTGCGTTTGGGCTCTCTGCAGGGCTATTTATAGGCAAAAGAAGGCTCTGGAAGACGAGACGGGGCCACGCGTCGAAAATCGACGCGTGGCTCCACAAAAATGCCGCGGAATCTCAAGGATTGCCGAGATTCCGCGGCAATTCTAGGGATCTATGTCTCTGGATTTCGTCCACGCGTTTGTCTGGCTTCTAGCTGCTTCCAGGTATATCCAATGTCGGGTAATTTTGACCGCAGATTCGTCTGATGTGCGCAAGAGGCTAGGTTCAATGAATCTTCTAGATAATCCCTTGCTTGACCTCCAAGTAATGCGGATTTAATTACCCTTAATTGGGTCTAATTAAGCTCTTATTACACCTTTGCCCTTGAACTTTAGTTGTACCTGCAATAAAGACCAAAACACGTATTAGACCGACTATTTATTCATAAACTGGTGGGAAAATGCGACATAAAAATGCAGAATTGTAGACTAATCACGGATCCGCGGCAATCCTTGCGGATCCGCGGCAAAGTAACGGAGCCACGCGTCAATTTTCGACGCGTGGCCCCGTCTCGTCTTCCAGAGCCTTCTGAAGCCTATAAATACTCCTGCCTCTAGCAAAAACGCAAGCAGTTTTCGTTTTTAGGAGTAGGTGCAGATTTTAGGAGAGATTTAGTGTAGTGTAGGTGCTTTTCATTTCTCTTCTCTTATATTTTCATTTATTTTTAGATCATTGTAGTAGGGCTGAGTGATTTCTAGAGAGAGAAAGCAAGGGATTGATATAATAGAGAGTGACACTCTATGTAAAGATGCCTCCTTTCTCTTCCAATGTAATCTCCTTCATCTTCTACTTGATTTCTTGCTAGTTTTTCTTCTCATGGCAATCTAACTACTAACCACTAACCATCTAACCACTTACTTGATAATCCACATGAATCGGGTTGCCTCTACAAGGCCTTGTTCTTGCAAGAGCCATTGATGGCCAAAGATGATGGGTTCTAACATCTAACTTGCTAACTTGCTAACCAAGCTAACTCTCTTTTATTTCATGCTCTTTTATTTCATGCTAGTAGTGTAATGAGTGATGCTTGTATTAGCTTGTTCTTGATGCAATGTTTTGAATGTGATGAACCATCCATGAGCCATGCTTTGTACCGTCTCTTGGAGCCAAGGATTGTGATAGCCGAGGATCAAAATGTGAGGCAACTATCTCGAAGAGGTTAGCATGGTTAGTGGAGCATTTAGTAGTTAGTAGCCATGAGTTTTCTTTTAGCTTGATTTAGAAATCGTTTTCCAAACTCTTTTCTAATTTTTCTATCGGTGTTTTTACCATCCTTCTTAGTTCAACCTTGTTCCATCTCTTTTTCTATTTTGATTTCCAAAGCACTTCACTTTTGTTTTTACATCGCTGTTTTCATCACTCTCCTCACCTACCACATTCTGGATTTCATTTTCTTTTCTTTTTCATTCTTTTTCATTCTTTCAATAAAGAAGAAGTGTTAACAACTGACGTGAATAGAGACTGTCAATGTTTCTATCGCCTCCCTTCCCTGTGAATTCGACCCGTTAAGCCAATGCTATAACGGAAGTATCGAGGGTACATTAGCACATTCGAGCTTTTCATCGATTTTACATAAAACACACTTTTGAGTGCTAGTTTCCGCCCCGATCAAATTTCTATCGGCATTTTAAAATGCTATTAATGTTCATACCATACCTGCATCATTTTTAAAGATTGCATCCGAATCCATATCCTCCTGGATCTGAAATTTATATATTTGAATCCATGCTTCTTACAGATGCGAATGCGAATATTTGCAGATTATCCGCATCCTTTTGTACCCCTAATTCCAATGCTGTGAAGAAGATAAACGATGGATGGGGATCTAGTATTAAGAAGGTCAAACAAAGAATTGCGATGATATTCCACGAGTAGTTAGATATACATGGGTTGTATGTAATTATTTCGCTATTTGTTTACTTTTTAATACTATGTTCTTGTTGTTATTATCGATATTAATTAATGTCATGATTAACCGTTAAATAAAATTGCACACACACATACACACACATATATATATTGTGGCGATCTGATGAGAAAACTAGCTTAGGTGAGAAGATGAGAAGGGAGCACAGAAGCCATAGGATTATCTTTTGGGTGGTTAAAATTAGTTTTGGGTTGTTTACATTAGTTTTGTGTTGATTAATTTAGTTTTGAGTTTTAGTTTTATTTCATCCAAATCTAATCTCAACCACCCCGAAACCAATCCGACTGTTCCAATTCTCCTTTCTCATCTTCTCACATAAGCCAGCGTTCTCATCGGATCATTACTCTTTGTCTCTCGCTATATGTGTGTGTCGTTCGGAAGGATTCGAGCTCGAATCCTTCCCACTCAAATACAGCTATACATCATCTGAATACAAGATTTATTTCATTGAAATTGATCTACTTATTTTAAGAATCTATAAAGTAAAATCAAGTACATTAAATACTTTTTACTCATGCATCAAGTAGGAAAAAAACGAACGGTCTAAATAGTGAGTTAGTTAGTTTAATAGTGTAGAACGTTTGAAACCTAACAAAAATTAGTTTGTAGGAGTTTTTAAATGTATAGATCATGATTAAATGTTTGAATCGATAATTTGTATGTCTAAAGATATAGATTGAACTAGCTCACTACTTTTAGCCGTCCATTTTGCGCCGCTTGATGGTTGGGAAAAAGTATTCAGAACACTTGTATTTTTATTTTTAGTTACTTTAAATAATATTGATCAACTTGAATAGAGTGGATCTTGTATTTAAATGTCATATGTTGGTATTTCAGTAGGAAGGATTCGGGCTCAAATCCTTCTGAAACTACACAAGTTTATATCTCCTCTCTTTATGTGTGTGTGTATGTGTGTGAATGTGTGTGTATGTCAAGTGCTCATAGTAGGTCTTCTTAGATTACAATCTAAAAAGGCGGCTTAAAACTCACCAGTACTATTTCTATGAATAATCCACCCCATTTATCATAATTTTTATGTCTTAAAATGCTTATATATAGAAAATCATGTTGTTTGATACTTTCTTACCCATTGATCAAACGGTGTCATTTGTTCTTTTGTTGAGAAATCGTTCATTTGTAACCATTTGATGTATGAGTAAAAAGTATTAAAAGTGCATGATTTTTTATACACAATCATTTTAGGATATGTAAATAAAAAATGAATGGAGTGGATCATCTCTAGAGATGCTCCATGGTAGGATTTTAGACTGTCTCCTTAGATTATAAGGAGACCTACTAAGAGCATTTTTTCCGACATATATATATATGTGTGTGTGTGTGTGTGTGTGTGTGTGTGTGTGTGTACACACACACACGCACGCGCATGTATATGTGTGTATATATATAGGGCTTACTGTACCTCAGCCGATAGCTGAGAGAGTTTCCAGCCGGCATGACGTGGCTTCATAATAGCTGCAGAGAAGTCAAAAATTTAGGCGGTAAAAGGAGACTTGCAACCACTTTTCGTTGCTTAATGACTAAAATATCATCAGTTTCACTTTTAACCTGGTTACAACTGTTCCTTCACT
>JAVJIF010029194.1:0-25000 GCA_038442645.1 Agave tequilana | reverse complement strand
GCGCCCCTGTGGTGCACTTGGGTCGGATAATTGGGCCCAAATCCTACCAGGTAGCTCAATTTCTTCGGATTCGCGCCCAAGATGTAGTCAGCCTGTCGAGAATTGAATGCAGCTCTTATAACCATGTTGAAATAGAGCAGATGATAAGGTAACAAATTGATTACCTGTTGTCGGACGAAATTGATGAGATCATTGGGCAAAACTACACCGCCGGGGCACTGAAGGCTGGCACGTGCCGCGGCCAGATGGTCGGCGTGGGCAGCTATGAGCAGCGAGGCCGCAGTGGTGTACTGTAAGTTGTTCCAGGGCTGAAACCACAGCGCACCACCCGGGCTAATCTTAGTGTTGCTGCTGCCTTTCTGGATCACATTGCAGATGAACTGATCTGCACTGTCCTTGTACTGTGCCCACACATCGTCGTTGCCTACGGTCTTGTCCAGGATGAGCTGCAAACAGAAATTGTGCAGTGAGCAAGTTATTTTTTGATTGAAATTGAAAATTTTTTTCTCTGTTTTCATGTGAACCCGTAACAAAATTAAGTCTTTAGTTGAGATTTGTGAAATTGACCTTTGACACTAGGACTTGGGCACCGGCAAATTTGTCGTCCCATGAGAACTGAGTTCGGGTGCCGCCTGTGTTTTGAGCTTGGCCGAGGAAGCCCAAGTAGGCCTTGTCGCCGGTGGCACGGTGAAGCCATGCAGCTGCCCACAGCAATTCATCCTGCATGCCGCAAAAAGCGGGGAAATTAGGAAAAATACCGAAATGATTCTAAATTTTCACAGAGCTGAGAAAAACAAAAAAACAAAACAAGAAACGGTCTTACATCAAAGCCACTGCTGGAATAGAAATTCTGCACAATTGGGATACTGCTCGAGTACAACCCTCTATAGCTACTAGCAAAATCAAAGAGCTGCGGAAAAAACAAAAAAAAAAAAACATAACAAATTTCATACTAAATTTCAAAAACAATATGAACAAAAAAACCAGTAATTAAACACTAATTAACCACCTGTTTTGCATGGGTAAGCAGAACCCTAGCATATCTGGCATCAAACTTCCGGAACACAATGGATGCTGCAGCCAATGCAGCCGCAGTCTCGCCAGCGACATCCGAACCGGGCTTTGTGGAGTCAAGCCTGTAAGCGGTCCGAGGAGTGGTCATGTCCTCTGGCCTCTGCCAGCAAGCGTGGTCCGAGTTGCCATCGCCGACTTCGGCATACAGGACTTGGGGCTGAGGGTGGGCCTTAAGGAGGTAGTCAGTGCCCCATCGGATGGCGGCCAACGCATTTCCGAGCTCCTTCTTGGCGTAGAGTTGGTGATCGAACTCGACTGCGCTCCATGAGAGTAGGGTCACCGTGAAGGCCATTGGGAAGCCGAACTTGACGTTGTCGCCCGCGTCGTAGTATCCTCCAGTGAGATCAATCTGGTAACAGGAAGATATGTGCCCTACTTATTAATGATAGCTGTATCAATTTATCTGTGGGGACTCGCCCATAATTTTCATTTTTTTGAATTTTCTCTTCAACATTATCCCGCCCCCCCCCAACCAAACAAAACACATGGAAGCTAGAAATTTTTTTTTACTGCCATTTAATTTGAACATGCTTGATTGTATTGTAATTTTCTCGTAATTATAAACTTTTGGGTAAGATCATATTAATGAGAAGGATCTATATCAAGTTGTTCATAAAATAGAAATGTATTAATATGTTTGCCTACTTATTTAAGAAGATTTTTTGTTTTTAGGAAATAAGAAGATATTTTAGTACCTAATGATTGATTAAGGGGACATTTTAAGAAGTTTTTCATATATGTTAAACTGATATGAGGAAAGATCAAAATGTCAGTATCATAATTTTATTTAATTGGAATAGATACTAATTAATCATAGATACTTTCTATCACTAGTATAACAATATTTGATGGTGTCCTTGGCTAGTAATCTTAAATCCATGAAACACATCAAATAAATAAAAATTGTAAGGACAAATAGATAGTAAATGATTACAGGTCTGACAGGAAGGAAACAAGAAGAGGACTCCATGGTTTTACAGCAATTGTAATGGAATTATTTAAGTATCAATATTGCATCTTTCACTGTAAACTCATAAGCACGACCTTATAATTATAGTTTTCTAGCAGTAGCATTGCTGGTCCTTACACATCTGCGTACATTTGAGATTTGTTATGAATTAGATCGATTAAAGAAAAATAAGAAACGGAGGAAGTTTACTCTCGCGTCTCTGCCATCTCCAAGGCCCGAGTCACCACGCCATTGGACTCGTTGGTTCCTCGGCAACCTCCCTGACCTTTGTGCCTCAAAGTAGAGCAATGACTTAGTGAGAGCCTGGCCATAATCAAATGCAGCATCTCCCCTTCTCAAAAGAAAGATGAGTAGCCCAACAAGAAGCAATTGTCCGAAATGCATTTTGAACTGTAATTGATTCTCTCTACCACTCTTTTGTTATGAGAATGAGAGACTATTTTATGTGGTGCCTTGTATTTATACTGAATGCAATGAGTGGATAGTGAATCTGACAATTAACAACTTGTCTATTTTGCTCGTCAAGGTTATGATGAATATTTTTATTTTTGGTCAATTATGACAGCAAATAAAATTCGCCAGAAATTAGATTTGGTGATTGCATAATTGGATTAAGTTACCAGTTTGTGAGATTCTCTACCCGAACGTTCTTGGTATCATATTTTAATCTATAAGAAGAGAGTATTTATGACCAAAATTCTGGAACTTTCTTGTTTTTATTTTTTTGTTTCCTTCCAAATTTAAATTGCTAGCAATGAGTATTCTTTAGTCTTTAAGCAGAGAGAATTTTATCACCGAAAAATTAGGAAATTTGTACAGTTAAAAGATTAGGGAATTTGGGAGTTTATTTATTTATTTATTTTAGTTTCCTTACATATTTTGGTGATTGCATATACTCTGACTTGTACGGATACAGTTCATGTGTGTGGCTCACACACATGAACCGAATCCTAATCCTGATTTGTACTACACAAGTTACCATTCAATGAGAGTTTTTTTTACCAAAATTAATATCATTCTTTCAATCTAGAAGCAGAGAGATTTGATGACTGAAAAATAAGGGTGTCCGTTCTAGGGAGAGAGGAGATAGAGGAGACATCGGAAGATAGCACAGAGATCGGAAGACAAAGGGAGCGAGAAACGGCACGTGTAGCAGGCCTAGAATGACCACGGTCGACCGCCCGGTTGACTAGAGGAGGAACCGGTCGACTGCCCGGTTGACTAGAGGAGGAACCGGTCGACTGGGCAGTCGACCGGTGTGCACAACGTGCACAGGAGTATGCCGGTCGACCGTCCGGTCGATCGTGGCATGAAATGGTCGACCGCCCGGTGGACCGACTGAAAGCAGACTGCTCTCGGTTTGAGTCCGGTCGACCGTGGCATGGGCCGGTCGACGGCCGGTTGACCGACAGACGCGTTTTCTGCTATCCTTTATAGATTCATATTTCTTTTCTGGTTGGGATTAAATCTAGCTGGGGTTTCCTAAAACCTAGGGACTCTGTGGCTATAAATAAGGGCTAGAGCCCTCATATATTGTATCTCACTGAAAATCTCCATTGGAAATTCTTTGAAGAAGGAACAAGTTGTAATTAATTGTTGAATCAATAAAATCTCTCTCTCCCTTGCCCCGAGGATATAGGCACGTTGCCGAACCTCGTTAAATATTGTTTTGATTGCATTTCTCTATTGTTTCTATGTTCTTGTCGTGTGGGTACGTCTCCAGCTACATTAGTCTCCGCCTGGTTTGTGGATTCTTCAGAGAGGTTATTGTCCTGCGCATAACATCTGTATCATCGCTAGCAATTTAAATTTGGAAGGAAGAAAAAATATAAAAACAAAAGAAACTTCCAGATTTTTGGTCATAAATACTCTCTTCTTATAGCCAAAAGATGATACCAAGAATGCTCGGGTAGAAAATATCACAAAAGGTAAATCATGTAATACAATTATGCAATCACCAAAATTAATTTGTGGTTAATTTAATGGGGATTTTTGGCAAAATCATCTATAATAAAACTTAATTAGGAAAAACCTCAACTACAATTTTTTCTTCATCTGAGCTTCATTTTTTTTTGCAGGCTCTAAATTGTGAAACGCGTGTTTGACTGGTGGTTTAATAAAAAAAATACAAAAGACTAAAACACCCCATTTTAACTTTTAATCGCGACCACGACCACGACCACGACTGATAGCGCTCCGCAACTGCAACTTTGTGAGAACTGCGACTGTGATTACGATTGTGATTGTGACTTTGGGACTACGACTTTATAAGAATTTTGTGAGAACTGCAACATAAACTTTGTTATAACTGTGACTGTGAGAATTTCGACTGCAACTGAACTATCAGGACTGTGTGTCGCGATACTCATATGAAGTATTGTGACCATGAGTCACAATTCTCACACAAAAGACCTCATTTTCATTTATTTTATTATTTTAGAGTGCTTATGAGGACTGCGACACCGTAGTTGTAGTCCTCATAGTCGCAGTTCTTATCTTGAAGATTATAACACACTATCTTTTTCTCCTTCTTTCCTTGCCATTTTCTTAGGTTGTTGAATTTGACTTTATTGTACATAATTCTAATTCTTTACAAGAAAGGATAAATCTTCATCATCTTCTAGGTCATCATCTTCATCATCGGAAATAGTAAGAGTGGATTTGAAAGAAAGAGCCTTTTTTTAGGTGCGTTCTTCTGTCTAACCTTTCTTTCCAACTCATAGATTTTTAGATTCCTAATGAGACTAATAAGGTCCATCTACTTGAAATCATGTAGAACATCTGTAAGAAATTAGAATATTTAAGTGTAGGGTGTTGAATTGATACTCAAGATCACATACATAATACAAGTTTTCATATATAGCTTTAGGGTTTTGGTATTTTACAAAATGGTTATTGATACATGGTTTATATTTTTAGATTTTTTATATCCAATTTCAATCATGTATCCTATAGCTTATATGTTGCCAAAACATATTTTAAACATAATATGTTTAAAAATAAGTTCTATTTCAAAATCTATATCAAAAATGGTTTTTTTTGGGTAGGTCGATCAACCGTCCTATGTGCGTTGTAAATGCACAGCTGTCGGTCGACCGGGTAGTCGACCGTCTGTGTATAGCTTGTTTGTGCACATTTATCGGTTGACCGACTGGTCAACCACCAAAACTTCGCTGCCTATGTTTAGCACTTTAGTCAACCGACCGGTCGACCGTTCTTCTATCAGTGCTCTATGTTTGTTTCGATCGTTCGACTAGGCGACTAAAGGCAACAGCTAGTTTTTAAATTAGGCCTTACGATCAACCAAAAGGTCGACCAACAAACTATCTCTACTACAGTAGCGGTTAGTTTTTAAATCTGTTGGTCTTTTGTCTTTTCTTCAATGGGTTTTTTTGCAATTTAGGGCTCAATTACCCTCCTAATGCCCTGTATATGATTCACTTGTAGAGAATTAAACAACAATTTTTGGAGAAAAATCAAGTTTTTGTTAAAGAGAAAAGTTTGAAAAAATTCTAGTTTTCAAGTTTAAAGAGCTCTCTATTTCATATCAATTACTACAAGTTTTAAGCTCTCAAGTTCATTCATTTCAACTGAATTTTCTCTCACAAATTTCTTGAGTTTTATTTCTCATTCTATACTCTAGGAAGTTGTTGAAGTGAGAGTTTGTAATCTTTGTGGTCACCAAGAGCTTGTAAACTTCATTGATTTTGTTCTACCTCTTGTGTAAAGGGTTGAAGATTAGATTTGTGTACTCCGGATCTTATGTAACCATTGTAGCACTTTTGTAAAAGATCTTAAGTGGATTGTAGAAATTCTTCACACAGTGAAGGCTAGGATATAGAATGAGTTGCTCGAACCTCAAAACAAATTTTTTATATTGCTATTGTTTTCTCTCTCACTCTCACTCTATCTCTATTTCTTATACTTTGTATTTACTTTTATTGTACTTGCTATACATTGTTTGCATTATTCATACTTGTCAGTTTTTCTCTTACAAATCAATAAGGCAATTGAGCACCTCAATTCTTAATCAAGAAGAATATAGAGGAGAAGTTCTAGAGCCCATTTGAGTTGACTGTTTGCATTATTCATTTTTAATTGTTGTATTTTTATGTTTGATTAGCATTACATTTATTCACCTCCTCTGGGTGTACCTTCAGAAGGGAGCCGATGGAGTTGGTTGCGGAGGTTATTTTACTCAAGACGGAAGGACCAGTCTCGGGAGGATGAATATCCTCGGGACAATCAATTCCTCGAGAGGAGGAAATAGTTTCGGGAATATTCTGGATGCTGGATGGTTTTCCTTACTGATGTCTTTGGAAAATTCTTATGGTGAGAGACACGTGTCTTGATATTAGTGTGGGTCAGAATCTGGCCACAATAAAACTCAATTTTGCATTTATGCACTTCAGTTTTTACTCAATTATCCGGTGTGGGACTATGCAGATCACAAATGACTCAAAAATATCTCTTTTAATATGTGATCACACATGAATTATATGGGCCGACAGATTTTTCAACATAAGAAGCAAGAGGGTACAAGTCCAACCCCTGAGTAGATGTAGGAATTACAAGGACAACTCAAACAGCTTATGGGTAGCAACATAGGTCATAAACAACAACAACAACATTCATGGGCTCTAATACCCATTTGTTATAACAATCGGGCCCATATGTAAGAGTCAAGAAGATGGAGACAAAATTTAAATTGAGATCTTATGTGGCCAAAAAGCTTAATCTAATAAGTAGAGACTCAACTTTCTATTTATCCACTTCAGCTTTTGCTCATTTATCCAATGGGGATTATTAACATAACACCTAACTCAACAAGTAATGTGTAACTGGCTTGGAAAAAGAAAGAGCCAAAAGACGTAAATCAGTGCATCCATGCTTGAATTACTAGTTTCTAGTATGTGCAAATTGCCACTGAAAGTGCCAATGGGACTCTCATGAGCAACCATTTCAAAAATCTGAAAACATGAAATCACTAATATTTCTGAGCAGATGTATCAACAACAGTAATCTTTGTCCGAAGGCAAGCAAGTTATAATATTCTCAATCTCTTTTGAGATATTTTATCGGCTTTAGCTCACAACCCAATCAATTGATCAATGAATGATTTGGTACTTTTTTTTATTATTGCAACAGAAATGTTCAGGTTAGGACAAGTGAGACGCAGTTTTTGGAGGCAAAAAAAAAGAAAGAAAAGAAAGAGAAAGAAAAACATACCAGAAAGTCATTTCTGTTATAGGGGTGATTTTGTCAATGTAGCTTGTTCTATTAACATTTGTTAGTTCCTTAATGGGATTTTAATCACCTATAGTAAAATCTGATTAGGAAAAAGATCAATTACAATTTTCTTCACTCGTGTCTCTTTTTATGCGGGTGCAAGATTGCAAACACGTGTTTGACTGGTAGTTTAATAACAAAAATGTAAAAGACTAAATACCTCCATTTTGACTTTTAACTGCGACTGCAACTAAAAGTGCTACACGACTGTGACTTCGTGAGAACTGCGACTGCTACTTCGGGACCGAGACTTTTTAAGAATTTTGCGAGAACAACAAAATAAAATTTATGAGAACTGCGACTTTGTTAGAACTTCGACTGCAACTGCAACTTCAGAACTACGAGTCGTAGTCCTCACATAAAAGATTGTCACAATCCTTACATAAATGACCTCATTTTCATCTTTATTTTATTTTTAGAGTGTTTTGTTACAGTCCTAATATAAAAGACTGCGATCATCTCTTCCATCACTGTGTAACTCCCCTCTAAAATATCAACTCCCTCAAAATTGAAATCAGACCATGAGTCATAGTCCTTGAGTCACATTCCACGCATAAAAGGATTGCAATCATTTCAGCATTGTCATCATTCAGCAGAAGCAGAAATCAAATAAAAAACTCAAACCCTAAATCTCAAAAATCATCACAGAAACGAACATGATCAAATCCACTCACGAGATGATTTATGAAGAAGATTGGTGAGGTCCATGGAGATATCGAAGAGAATGGATGAAAAATATCTAAAAAGAGAATTTAATCGGTCAGATTTGAAAAAAGTGTAAAATTAAAAGGGAAAATATGAATTAGTTATACGGCAGAGTCTAATTTGAAATGGATCACGTGGCGGACGTGAAATGAGACTGAGACAGAAATAAATTGTAATTGAGATTTTTCTCCAAATTAATTGAAAAAAGAGAAGTTCAACGCCAACTTTATGTTCACTAATACCAGGAGGAATTATATGAACAATAAGCTAAAAACACAAGAATATATAGAACAATACGAAAAAATTATAAATATGCCATATTTTAAACATCAGGTGTAAATATGCTAAACACCCTTTTTTTCAAAGAAGAATATGTAAGACTTTGCTCACGCAGTTTGACATTTAGGAAGTTTTGAACAAAAGACAAGAAATGTCATGGCATTACAAGTAAAAAAAAATAAAATGAAAGGCATTTGAGAGAAAAAGTCAAAATTCATGATAGTTTTTGAAAATTTAACTTATTGTTTTAGCATAACTATACAACTCACTTGGAGGTGCTTACTGAAAACTTTTATAGTGGGAAACTCATGATAAAACGAGGTCCGAAAATCAATTATAGCAGATTAACTGTAAGTGAGTTGTAGATGAGTGGTAATTAGGTTGCGTAAATCTTTTACGAATTACGGTTCAAACAAACACCGTTGTTATAATCGGGCTGTAAGTCATTTACAAACTACAGTATTTTACACGAAACAAACAACTCGGAAGAGAACAAGTGTGTTGTGGGTTTTGCTTGGCTACATGTGCACTGAAAGGTGAAGAAATTTGGCGTGACAATTTGCTAAAGAACTAATGCAGCAAGAATTTACAAAATCAGTATTTAAGCATGAGAAGATGTAATGTCCCTTTAATTTATTTTATGTAACTCTGGCTAAGGCCATTAATTAGAAAAGAAAAATGAAAAATATATTTTTTTGATAGAAAGAAAAGAAAAATATATGTCCCTTTCTTTTTCCGAGGTCTTGCTTAGCAATCAGGTTAGCTTAAGAATTAGCCCAATTTCCTGTAACTTTTGGCAAACTTTAGAAATAACTAAGTGTTAGAGATTAACAAGGAGGTGTGGAATTGTCTAAATAAAACCAAAAAAAAAAACATCTTAGAAACCCTCTAACTCCTCCTTTTTATTATTATGGAAAAAGCCTAATTAGGCCTTTCTTCTTAAAGCTTCTCTCCAATCTCTCCTCACAAAACCCCACAAAACACCCCCCCCCCCCCCCCCCCAAAAAAAAAAAAAAAAAAAAAAAAAAAACTCAAGTTAATTTTATCAAAACCTTAAATTTAGCCATTTTTCTTTCTCTATATTTCAATTTATAACTTCGACTAATCCTAGTTTCAACCAAACAACAAAAGAAAGCTAATTTGTAACTCCTTCCAAAACATTATCGTAATTCCTAGCTACTTGCTAAGAAATGTGTTTGGAAGCAAAAGTTAGGGTTAAAATTAAGATTTTTGAAAATGGATATATGAAGAATTAAGAATTAGAGTAATTAAGATAGTTGTTTGGATAAAATTAGAATTAGCTAGAATTATTGAAATAGAAAGGGAGAGAGAAAGAGAGAGATGTTAGTTCTAACCGTTGGATGAGTTTAACAACTTTTGAAGTGGGTGGATTTCAAGATAGTTTTGAGAATGATTTTGGGGCCATTCTTTTTTCATCATTACTTCTAGACTTTTATCAATTTTTTATCATTTATCAAGAGTTAAAAAAAAATAATTCAATTCTTGAACTAACTACACTTGCCACACGAGAGGCCTCTGTTGGCCCAAGAGGTTACACTCTCCAATTGTTTTGTGTTTTGATGATGACAAACCAAATTAGAGCTATTTGGTACTAACAAGTTTGTTAAGATGAGTTTCAGGTTTTGTACCATGTTTAGAGACCATTTGCTTAGCTATTGCAAGAACTTCTAAGTTCCACAAAGTAAGGAAGGCAAATTGCACATCAAGGAAGGATCATAGAAGAGAAGGCACTAGCAAGGCATTGGATGGCTCAAAGACTTGAAGATAGCACAAGAAGTCTTCATGTTATTTGTTTTCAGTTTATAGTATGTTAAAGAATAGTGGATAGGTTTGAAGCTCTATCACACACGTTTTTGCGTACATGCTCATTCCAAAATAATTTCTCATAAATTATACAAAAATATTTTGCATACAAGTTTTTG
The DNA here is from genome assembly GCA_038442645.1 of Agave tequilana. Taxonomy (NCBI): domain Eukaryota; kingdom Viridiplantae; phylum Streptophyta; class Magnoliopsida; order Asparagales; family Asparagaceae; genus Agave; species Agave tequilana. The sequence continues at coordinate 14,740 of JAVJIF010029194.1, read as the reverse complement.
CCTACAAATACATCTTTATGTTTAATTCTATTTCCTATTCAAAAGTATTTTTGTTAAAATCAAAATCTTCTTTGTTTTCTTTTCTAAAATCAATTTTTGACCTGATCCGGTCGACCGGGGCAGTCGACCGAGTCTGTGTCAGTCTGGTCCGGTCGACCGGACCAGTCGACCGAAGTTCTGGCAGATGCACGTATCCATGTGCATGTCTGTCGGTCGACCGAGGCGGTCGACCGGACTATTGCTTTTGCTCACAGGTTTTATCGGTCGACCGGGTCGGTCGACCGCTAGCCTATAACGGTCGAATTTTGTACTACCGGTCGACCGGCCCGGTCGACGATCTGACCATTTGAACAGTAACGGGCAGATTTTTAAGAGCTGTTTATTTTTGTCTTTTGTGTTTAAAAATTCGTTTAAGGATATATTTTGATCTAATTACCTCCTAAACATCAGTAAATATGTTTTATCCCTAAACCCTAGCCCTCTCCTATAAATAGGGTGTTTGGGGAGAGATTGGTTACAACAACAATTATTGCTAAAAATTCAAAAGTTTAAGGCTTTCAAAGTTCTTGGTTTTTGTGCTAAATTCTCTCAATTTTCTGAAGGGTTTTCAAAAGTTTTTCTCTGATTTCTTTTCCTTACACAAAAGAGCTTCAATTCTACTCATTATTCTCTAAGGACCTTTGTAAGGGAAGAGATTTGAAAGAGAGAGTTTGTGGTCTTTTGACTACCAAGGAAATCACTTGTTCTTGAGATTGTAGGAGTTGGGTACTCCATTGTAATTGTTCTTTGAGATAGTGGAAGTAGCTAGAATCCTTCTGGGGAAGGCGGGGAGTAGAGCTGGGTGCTCGAACCTCGATAACATATCCTTGTGTTTGCGATTGGTTTACTTTCTTGCACTCTTTTACTATACTTGCTCTTATTCTTGCTCATCATAATCATATTTACTTGCTTGCATTCATCTTGTGAAACTTGATTGTTGTAGCTTTAAATTTTTATTTGCCCCGTGATTAGCATTGTCACCTATTCACCCCCCCTCTAGGTGACTTTTCAATTGGTATCAGAGCTTGGACTCTAGGTTTGGCTTAACATCCATAGAGAGATCCTTAAAATATTGCTAATCAACATTTTCATTCATTCATTCATCACTAGTAAACATGGCCGACAACATCAAAACCCCTCCTAAATTTGATGGACTTAATTCCCAATTTGGAAGGCTAGGATGACTATATTTTTGCAATCTTTGGGTAGCTTAGTGGCCAAGTCCTTGACTAAACCCTATGTAGCACCCGATAGTGATGAGAGCACTTGGACCGACTTCAACTTTAGAGAATATGAGGCTAACTCCAAAGCCCAAAACTCCCTATTAACCGCCTTGAATGAGGATGACCTTACACGGGTAATTCATTGCCAATCCGCCTATGAGATTTGGCAACACTTATTGGTCACACATGAAGGGACTTCACAAGTCAAGAGAGCTAAGATAGATCTCTTGAGGTCTCAATATGAATCATTTAAAATGCTTGATGATGAATCCATTGATTGTATGATTACTCGTTTCACTAAAATTACAAATGGTCTTTCTTCATTAGGTGACGTCATCTCCAACGATCAAAAGGTGCGCAAAGTGATTCGGGCTCTTCCTTCATCATGGGAGATCAAGGCCACCACCTTAAAGGAATTGAACGACAAGGACGAGATGGACCTCATTAGTCTCATTGGGAACCTAAAGACCCATGAGATGGAGAAGAAGGCAAGAGAAGAGGCCACTACTTCAAAGAAGAAATCCATAGCCTTCAAGACTTCATCCACCAATGATGACGATGAAGATGACGAAGAAGAAGATGAGGAGCTAACTCTACTTGTGCGGAATGTCAAGAGGTTGTACCGAAAGAACAAGTTCAACTTCCGGAGAAAATTTGAAGGCAAAGAGGAGCGGAAGATCATATGCTACAATTGCCGCAAACCCGGACATATCATGGCGGATTGTCCGGAGTTCAAGAAGAAAATGACTTCCTCCTTCAAGCCAAAGAAGCCGGAGGAAAAGAAAGCTTACAAAGCAACATGGGATTCGGAAAGCGAGTCCGAAGAGGAGGTGGATCAAGCTAATATGTGTTTCATGGCAAACACACCTAAGGTAACCCCTCAATCCCTTGATGATGAAGATGATGATGTAAGTAAGGAAGTTCTAGTGCATGCTTTTGTAGAACTTTCTGAAACTTATGATAACAAGAAAATTGAATGCATAAAATTACAAAAAGAAGTTGCCTTTCTTAAGAATCAACTTGCCATTGTTTCTAAAGAAAAAGATGATATTTCTTCTAATTTCATTTCCATGCAAAAAGAATTTTGTGCCTACAAGAGTACTTGTAAGGCAAAATCTCCTATTATTGATGAAAAAGAAATTTCTTCTTTTAAATCCAAAATGAATGATTTTGAAAAAGTTTTAAAAGATTGTGCCTTTAATACTAAGAAACTTGAAGAAAAATTTTCTAAAAAGCACACATCTCATGCTAAGATTCCTCATGCTCACACTACACCTAACACATCACATGTTCATGCTCACAATGCCCATGCTCACAAATCACACACTCATTATGCCTTTAAATATGGTAGAGTATATAGATGCACATATTGTGGTAAAAATGGACATTTAGCTAAGTTTTGCTATGATCAACTAAATAGAACAAATAATCTTGTTTGGGTTCATGACACTAACCCTAGAGGACCTAAGAAAATGTGGGTACCAAAATCAAGTCTTAAATTGTTTGATGTAGGTACACACCAAAGCTCCAAGACGTAGGGAGCGGTGGTACCTTGATAGTGGTTGTTCAAGACACATGACATGGGACATCAACAATTTCACAACCCTATCAAGGTACATGGAAGGTGGCACCGTCACCTTCGGGGATGACTCCAAAGGAACTATCATCGGTATAGGTAACATTCAAATTGGTGCATCTCCTATTATTGAGAATGTTGTTTTAGTAGATGGTTTAAAACATAATTTGCTTAGCATTAGCCAACTTTGTGATCGTGGACTTAAAGTTGTTTTTGATGATACTTCTTGCAAGATTTTTGATGTTAAATCCGATGTTTGTATTCTCACCGGTTTTCGTGATAATAACGTTTATATTATTGACATGCTTAATTTAGATTGTTCTACTAAATGCTTGAATGCTTTTGATGAAAATTCTTGGCTTTGGCATAGAAGATTAGGACATGCATCTTTTGACCATATTTCTAGGATTAATTCAAAGGAATGGTGAAGGGTATACCTTGCTTGAATTTTGAGAAAGACCGCATTTGTGGTGCGTGCCAACTTGGGAAACAAACCAAGTCTTCCTTTAAACCAATCAAGGATATCATGTCAACTAGGCCTTTAGAATTAATTCATATGGATCTTTTTGGACCAACTAAAACTAAAAGTTTAAATGGAAGTAGATTTGCATTTGTTTTGGTTGATGATTTCTCCCGTTTTACTTGGGTTTCTTTTTACAAAATAAAGATCAAACTTTTTCTCATTTAAAATTTTTCGAAAAAGAGTTGAAAAAAGAAAAGGGTTTTCCGATTTTGAGAATAAGGAGTGATAGAGGTGGTGAGTTTGTTAACCAACTCTTCATGACTTATTGTGATGAAAAGGGAATTAAGCATGAAATGTCTTGTCCTAGAACTCCACAACAAAATGGAGTTGTAGAAAGGAAAAATAGAACACTTCAAGAGATGGTTAGGACAATGATAAGTGAATATGACCTCCCTCAATATTTATGGGCCGAGGCCGTAAACACCGCATGCTATATATCAAATCGTATTTATTTGTGCAAAAATTCTTCAAAAACATCATTTGAAATGTATCATTCTAGAAAACCAAATGTTGCATATTTTAAAGTTTTTGGATGCAAGTGTTTTGTTTTGAATACTAAGGATAATTTGGGTAAATTTGATGCTAAGGCTTATGAGGCTATCTTTGTTGGATATTCCTCTACTAGCAAAGCATATAGAGTTTTCATTAGATCTTCTCAAACCATTGAAGAATCCATGCATGTTAAGTTTGAAGAATCTAATGTGTTTGTTGAGAATGTTGTAGAGTTTGAACCATTAGGTGAAGACATGGAGAGACTATCCTTGAAGGACTCACCCGCTCAAGAAGAAAAGCTAAGTCCTATTGGTGAAGTTCAAGAGGATAAGGAGGAAAGCACTCAACCGCTTCCTAAAGCTTGGAGATACGCTACAAATCATCCTAAGGAGCTCATCTTGGGTGATGCATCTAAAGGAGTCACAACGCGCTCCAAACTCCATGACATATGTAGTAACTTTGCTTTTATTTCTCATTTTGAACCCAAAGGCATTCTCGAAGCTGAGACGCACCCATATTGGTTGCTTGACATGCAAGAGGAACTCAATCAATTTGAGCGCAACCAAGTTTGGCACCTTATTCCTAAGCCCCACGATAGACCAATAATTGGTACTAAGTGGATCTTTAGAAACAAGATGGATGAGTCCGGAAATGTCATTAGGAATAAAGCTAGGTTAGTGGCCCAAGGTTACACTCAAGTTGAGGGAATTGACTTTGAGGAGACCTTTGCACCCGTAGCACGGCTTGAAGCCATACGGATGACACTAGCTTTTGCATGTTTTAAAAATTTTAAACTTTTTCAAATGGATGTAAAAAGTGCATTTTTAAATGGTTTTATTAATGAAGAAGTTTATGTTGCTCAACCTCCTGGTTTTGTTGATCATGTTCATCCCGATTTTGTTTTTAAACTTGATAAAGCTTTGTATGGATTGAAACAAGCTCCAAGAGCTTGGTATGAAAGGCTTTCTAGTTTTCTCATTTCAAATGATTTTATTAAAGGCAAAGTGGACACAACTCTTTTTACTAAGCATGTTGATAATGATATTTTAATTGTGCAAATTTATGTTGATGATATAATTTTTGGATCTACTAATGAGCTTTTATGCAAGGATTTTGAGAAAGTCATGCAACTTGAATTTGAAATGTCTTCAATGGGTGAGCTCAATTTCTTCCTTGGACTCCAAATCAAGCAATTGCAAGACGGAACCTTCATTAAGCAAGCCAAGTACGCAAAGGAGCTAGTAAAGAAGTTTGGGCTTGAAGGATCAAAGGCTTGCAACACTCCAATGGCAACTACAACCAAGCTTGATAAGGACGAACAAGGTAAAAATGTTGATATTAAATTATATAGAAGCATGATAGGAAGTCTTTTATATTTGACGGCAAGTAGGCCGGATATCATGTTTAGTGTGTCTTTGTGCTAGATTTCAATCGTGTCCTAAAGAGTCTCATCTTATTGCGGTAAAACGCATTATTCGTTATATTAAGGGCACTATTGGAATGGGTCTTTGGTATCCGAAAACTAGAGATTTTTCAATGACTAGCTATTCGGATGCCGACTATGCGGGTTGTAGAGTAGATAGAAAGAGTACTAGTGGGACATGTCAATTTCTGGTAATTGTCTTGTTTCATGGTCCTCTAGGAAACAAAATTCCGTAGCTCTCTCAACCGCCGAGGCGGAGTATGTTGCCGCGGGGGCTTGTTGTGCACAAGTCCTTTGGATGAAACATACTCTCCTTGATTTTGATTTGCACTTTGTTCATATAAAAATATTTTGTGATAATACTAGTACTATACACATGACCAAAAATGCAAATCAACATAGTAAGACCAAGCACATTGAGATTAGATATCACTTTCTTAGAGATCATTTTGAGAAAGGTGATATAGATATTGATTATGTTTCCACGGATTTACAACTAGCCGATATTTTCACTAAACCTCTTGATTTTGCTAGATTTCGTTTATTTGTGGAGAACTTAATGTTTGTATTATTGAATAGACATGTTTTTCATAACCCTTTCTGATGTATGACAAAAAGGGGGAGAATAAGTTTACATGACAAAAATAAGTTCATTTGGTCTTGGTTCCATATGAATTTATATGCTTTAATTGTTTATGAATTTATATGTTTTGGTTTTATGAATTCTTGTGTTTTAGTTGTTTTGGTATTTTGGTATCAAAGAGCAATTTTTGTGTTTTATATTAGTTTCAATAATTGGTGCATCATTTCAATTATGGTATCTAGAGCATATTCTTGTGTTTTATGTATAGCATAATTTGAGGGGGAGTTTTCTCCTCCCTCCCTACATTTTTGTCAATAGCCTATTTGTTTTGTCATCATTAAAAAGGGGGAGATTGTTGGCCCAAGAGGTTACACTCTCCAATTGTTTGTGTTTTGATGATGACAAACCAAATTAGAGCTATTTGGTACTAACAAGTTTGTTAAGATGAGTTTCAGGTTTTGTACCATGTTTAGAGACCATTTGCTTAGCTATTGTAAGAACTTCTAAGTTCCACAAAGCAAGGAAGGCAAATTGCACATCAAGGAAGGATCATAGAAGAGAAGGCACTAGCAAGGCATTGGATGGCTCAAAGACTTGAAGATAGCACAAGAAGTCTTCATGTAATTTGTTTTTCAGTTTATAGTATGTTAAAGAATAGTGGATAGGTTTGAAGCTCTATCACACACGTTTTGCGCACATGCTCATTCCAAAATAATTTCTCATAAATTATACAAAAATATTTTGCATACAAGTTTTTGCCTACAAATACATCTTTATGTTTAATTCTATTTCTGTTCAAAAGTATTTTTGTTTAAAATCAAAATCCTCTTTGTTTTCTTTTCTAAAATCAATTTTTGACCTGATCCGGTCGACCGGGGCAGTCGACCGAGTCTGTGTCAGTCTGGTCCGGTCGACCGGACCAGTCGACCGAAGTTCTGGCAGATGCACGTATCCATGTGCATGTCTGTCGGTCGACCGAGGCGGTCGACCGGACTATTGCTTTTGCTCACAGGTTTTATCGGTCGACCGGGTCGGTCGACCGCTAGCCTATAACGGTCGAATTTTTGTACTACCGGTCGACCGGCCCGGTCGACCGATCTGACCGTTTGAACAGTAACGGGAAGATTTTTAAGAGCTGTTTATTTTTGTCTTTTGTGTTTAAAAATTCGTTTAAGGATATATTTTAATCTAATTACCTCCTAAACATCAGTAAATATGTTTTATCCCTAAACCCTAGCCCTCTCCTATAAATAGGGGTGTTTGGGGAGAGATGGTTACAACAACAATTATTGCTAAAAATTCAAAAGTTTAAGGCTTTCAAAGTTCTTGGTTTTTGTGCTAAATTCTCTCAATTTTCTGAAGGGTTTTCAAAAGTTTTTCTCTGATTTCTTTTCCTTACACAAAAGAGCTTCAATTCTACTCATTATTCTCTAAGGACCTTTGTAAGGGAAGAGATTTTTGAAAGAGAGAGTTTGTGGTCTTTTGACTACCAAGGAAATCACTTGTTCTTGAGATTGTAGGAGTTGGGTACTCCATTGTAATTGTTCTTTGAGATAGTGAAAGTAGCTAGAATCCTTCTGGGGAAGGCGGGGAGTAGAGCTGGGTGCTCGAACCTCGATAACATATCCTTGTGTTTGCGATTGGTTTACTTTCTTGCACTCTTTTACTATACTTGCTCTTATTCTTGCTCATCATAATCATATTTACTTGCTTGCATTCATCTTGTGAAACTTGATTGTTGTAGCTTTAAATTTTTTATTTGCCCCGTGATTAGCATTGTCACCTATTCACCCCCCCTCTAGGTGACTTTTCAGCCTCAACGTTAGATTAGTGAGATTAGAGCCATATTGGTGTTATTTGTTAAGTTGTGGAGCCTAATTATTGTTTTGACAATTTGTTGCCCTTCGCAAAGTAATTACGTGGATTGACTTGCGCGTTCAGGTCGCCATGGGGATTGGAATGTGGGCGGGGAGATCCTCTCCGGGTTCGGGGCCGGAGCCCCCAACACTTTGAAAAATTCCTCTTGTAGATCTCGGAGGGCAAGGCACTCCTAGTAAAAAAGTTGGGCAAGTTTGGAGATTCAGGTTGAGGGCAAAGTCAGAGTCTTGCTCTAGAGTAGCAGCTTGCTATCGCTCCGGAGGAGCACTCTGAAGTATCTAAGCGGAGGAGCACTCCAAAATGACAGTACAAATTAGCACCTCAGAAATGCATAGCAGAGAAGTAGTTCAGTCTGGAAGCTTCGTGCCCGTGAAACTTAGGGAACCCATCAAGGACAGTTTGGTAATTTCATAACTTTTAACTCTAGCTTTTTCTATAAAAGGAGATGCATCTTCATTAGGGTTGTATGTGTGTGTATGTCATTATAAATACATAGTGGCTGTGAAGTTCTTTTTTCTTCTCCTGCAATCTCTTTGATAATATAGTAGATTTGCGTGCGGCTTATGGTTTTTCTGATTTAAGTTTTTCACGTAAAATTCTGGTGTCCTGATTGTTATTTGTTCTATGTTCTTTTTTCTTCCCAATTTGTTTCTCAGCAACTAGTATTAGAGTTACGGTTCATGATGGTGGAAGCAGGAAATATTATAGTCAAAAGGTTAAATGTCACGAACTTTGGATTCTGGAAGATGCGGATCGAAGACTACCTGTACCAAAAAGATATCATCTTCCTCTCGGTGGAAAGGCCTAAAAGCCAAAGGAGATGACCAAAGGCGAGTGGGAGGTCCTAGATCTGAAAGCCCTAGGGGCAATCCGATTATCTCTGGCATCGACAGTTACATTTTACGTCTGCAGAGAGAAGATGACCCAAGACTTAATAGTGGCCCTATCGAAGATATAAGAGAAATCCTCGTCATCTGTCATGCACCGCAGCCATAATACACATAAAAGGATACGTGACGAGAGCCGACGACGTATTTTCAAAACAAATACGTTAAGCCTTAGTACGTTAAATCAATTAACAAAGTCTTCAATTATTCCAACTTTAAAGAAATTAAGTACATAATGTCATCAAAGATTTCACTTATTATAACATAATATAAATAAAAAATAGAATCATAAAAATTTCTCACATAATGAGATGAATCTGTCTACTGAAGATCTACGATATGCTCAAAGTGCTCCTGCTCCCGTGGAGTCTCCGGATCAGAACCTGAGCAAACAAACTCAGGGTCATCAATAGCGACCTAAGTGAGTGATAAAATGAGGGATAAAAAAAGAAACATGCAAAAATAACAACATGCATGGTTAGGTATAGCTTATCATACTAATATTCAACATATTAGAATCATAATAAAGCACAGTGATATACACTACATAACCATTTAATAATAAATTATGTTCATTATAGAGTCATGTTATCAAGATGTTTATGTATGTTTATTTTTAATGTCTTGTTGTTTGAAACTGATAATTGGAGACGAGAATCTGTGTTTTAGGTGGGTTTCGTACATACGGGAATCACGGCTCAGATGTCTGACACTGAACCAGACCCTACCTCTAAGTTGTCAGTAACAGTAAATAGTACACACAGTATCACTGTGGAACAGTAGAGTAATAGAACAATAACAGATGGGATGTCAGTCATCCCCCGAGACCCTGCAATGGAACCGTATTTCGGCTGCGCAAGTTGTATCCTCGGTCCATCCAAATTATTGATACTGTCTCCGCTATCAATTTCCCTACCCGATATAAGTTATCTAATAATTATTGTCACCTAAATCATTGGGCATGAACAATAACAATAATGATGACAGTGTAACAGTTGAACATTATACATCTCTCAGTGACTATGGTAATATAATCCATTTCTCAGTGTCATTATAATCCAATACAATGGCAATTACTACTATAATTCAAGATATAATACAGGGTTCAGTATCACACTTCTTTTCTGTAACTTCAACAATAATTACTTTGAATATTTGCCAATAATTAACAATTCGCCACTTTAATAATTTTGCATATGATAACTAATTTAAATGGATTCAAAGTAAGAGGAAATTTTTGATTTCAGAAAAATAATGTCCTTTTATGATATACCAACATCTTGCCATCTTAAAAATTCTAAATAAATTTTCTAATAATAGAAAGTTCAACAATTAATTTACTAACTTACCATTCAATAATATAAATAAATAGACATCTCATAATAAACAAAAATAATACTTATAAAGTGAGTAAAAGAAACACTCAGCTGGGCTTATCAGGCGTCCAATTACTAATTTCTTTAATTTGAAGAAATTTACATTAAATACATTCCAATTAGAAATTATCGAACTTTATATAAGGTATTTAAATTCGAGGTTATCTAGTGTTTAAATCAAATATGGATAGTCTAGAGATTAGAACAAGATTGTATGATGATGCATTAAGTTTATAGGATTTATTTAGATTTTATTTTATTATTTTTATTGGGTTTAAATGGTTAAAACATGAAAATCTCTTAACAGTTTGAATATTGCAATAGCGGGTTTCAACTTTGAATGAAGTATTTCAACCCAATATGCTCAGCAAATAATACCAAATTTTATAATAGATTATAGAAGTCATCTAAATTTTTATTTCTATTTTTATTTATTTTTTGAAACATTAATCTAATTATTTGAATTGTTTTAATAGGTTAGTGGGTCTGTTTTGCAATCGAGTCGGGTTTAGATTGATTAGAATTCACAATCAGTAGGTTGGACTGGTTATTGGCCTGACTAGATTGGAATTCAAAAATTTAATTTTTTTTTTGGTGGGTTCACTGGCCCACAACCAAGCCCGGGTGCAGACAGCACCCGGGCAGGCCGGCCGGCCCATGGCCCTGCTCTCGGCCTGGCAGAGAGCAGACAAAATTTTTTTCCCTCTGCCTGGCTCAGTGGCAACCCAGGCTACTGGACTAGCCTTACCCAGGTACGGGTCTGCCACCTGGGTCGGGCACAGCCCGGCTGCACAGACCCATTGCAGGTTTGTACCGCAGAGCTGCCCGCAGACTGCCATATATATATTTTCTTTTTTTATTTTAATAAACTTCAAAAATTCTTTTTAAAATTTCTATATTAATGGTGTATTGATACATTACCCTATGTATTTAATTTAGATCATTGGTGTGAGGTTCTTGATGAAAAATATATTCATGAAAGGAGAAATCTAAACATGGTGTTTTAATTTAATTCGTACAAATTATTTTATTTAGTTTTTTTTTGGATGAGATTAAAATTTCATGAAAAGAGGAATTTTAAACATGATTATTTCAATAAATTTTAATCCATACAAATTAATTTAGATCTTTGGATGAGATTTAAAATTTCATAAAAAGAGGGATTTTAAACATGATATTTCAATAAATTCTAATTCATACAAATTAATTTATTTAGATCTTTGGATGAGTTTAAAAATTCATGAAAAAAGACTTAAACATTATAAATAAATATTTTAACTTATACAAATGATGTTATTAAGATTATTGGGTGAGATTCTAGATGGAAGATTCGTAAAAAGGAGCTACACATTATAAATAATGTTAATTATGCTTTACTTACTTGGATTGATCCCCATAGCTTGCTTCTCAGTTTTCACGCTTAAGCATGTTCTCCAATCATGATGAATTATAAGGAGAGAGGTGAAGGGTGGATGAAGAAATTCGGATCTGATTTTTTTTTTTTTTTTTTACTTGAGAGAAGAATGAGATGGATCATGTAAATTTATTATGTTAAGATTTTAGCTCTGATTTTTAGCATGTAGGTTAAAACAAAAATCAAGCTGTTAAAGGAAAATCAATAAGGATCTTATGAGATCTTTCAACTTGAATTTGAAATTTGAAAATTGACTCTAACTTTGTTCAAATAAGTTAAATTACCCATATAATCACACCCCAATGTGGCATTATGGTTTAGATATTAGGATTTGGTATAGGGAAATATGAGTTTGAATCTTGGCATAAGCAAGTTAAGTACACACACATTTTTTAATTTATTTTATTTTATTTTATTTATTTTGGGTATTGTACAATATGAGTATTACAATCTATCCACCTAATAAGAAAATTTCATCCTCGAAATTTAAATTCAAGAGGAAGAAATGAGTTACCTAATTATCATGAAATAGGTGAGGATAGCGATCATGAATAATATCCTCTCGCTCCCACCTCGCTTCTCCCAGAGATCACCTGCCCCACGACACCAGAATAAGTGAAATGACCTGCTTCTTCAGTTTCTTGGTGGTCCGGTCCAGAATGGCTATAGGTTTCTCAGTGTAGGAAAAATCCGGCCTATGCTCCAGCTCAGTATCATCCGAAACATGATTACCATCGCTGACATACCTTCTCAACTGAGAAACATGACAGACATCATACACGCCATCCAAGGATGGGGGCAACGCCAATCTATAAGCCACTTTTCTCACTCGCGCCAAAACCTCAAAAGGTCCTATGAATATGGGACTCAGCTTTCCCCGACTACCAAATCGGATCACCCCTCTCGTTGGAGATGTCTTCAAGAATACCTTATCTCCAGTCTCAAACTCCAGCGGCTTCTGTTCAAGTCTTCCCATTGCTTCTGTCTATCCTGAGCTGTTTTGAGACACTCGCGGATGACCTAAACTTTCTCCGCTGTCTGAACTATAATCTCTGGTCCCAACAGTCACCTATCACCAATGTCGTCCTAGCATAAAGGAAATCTACACTCCCTCCATGTAATGCTTCAAAAGATGCCATTTTAATACTAACTTGGTAGCTGTTGTCATATGCAAATTTTGTCAAATGCATATGATCCTCCAAAACCCTTTGAAATTCAGCATGCATGCTTTCAACATGTCTTCAAGAATCTGAATCGTCTGTTCTAATTGTCCATCAGTCTGCGGATGATATGCAGTGCTAAACTTCAAGCGTGTTCCCAATCTTTCTTGAAGACTTCTCCAAAAGTGGGATAGAAATCTAGTGTCTTTGTCAGACACAATGCTGACTGGCACACCATGGAGTCTCACCACCTCCTGCATGTACTTTTCTGCTAACAATTCTATAGACTATCCTAGTCTAAAAGGAATGATGCGCGCTGACTTCATTAGGCAATCAACTATAATCCATACTGCATTGTTACCCTTCTGGCTGTGTGGTAAGGCAGTGACGAAGTCCATAGTGATGTGTTCCCACCTTCGTTCCGTAATTGGCAGAGGTTGAAGAAGTCTAGCCATCCTATGATGTTCTGCCTTCACTTGCTGGCATACCAGAAACTTTGTCACATACCGAGCAATCTCCCTTTTCATTCCATGCCATCAGAATTGTTGCTTTAAGTCTTGATACATCTTCATCCCCCTGGATGTATGGAATAAGCTGAATTATAGGCTCTTCTAGTACTTCTTGTCGAACCTCTCCCTGCGACACACAAAATCCTGTTACCGGAAAAATGTTTCATCCGCATGGATCTGCATGTCTGACCTCAACATAACTTCCACTTGCAATCTGAATTCTTGCAACATGAGATATCCACTCTGAGCTTCTCTGATCTTATCCAATAAGGTTGATTGAATCTGCATAACCATCAATCGATCAGGAGCTTTTGCCCTTCCGTGAGGTCCATCGACTTCATCTCCTGGAATAACTCTTTCTGTTGAGTGATCTGCATTACCATACATGCTTCAGCTTTCTGCTCAAGGCATCAAGTAGTACATTGATCTTTCTAGGGTGATACTGTAAATTATATCGTAATCGGCCATCAACTCTAGCCATCTCTTCTCCCTCATGTTCAGCTCCTTCTGAGTGAAGATATACATCAAGCTCTTGTGATCAGTATAGATCAGTACTTGTTTGCCCAACATATAGTACCTCCAGATCTTTAGGGTAAAAATAACTGCTACCAACTCCAGATCATGCATAGGGTAATTCTTCTCATAAGGCTTAGGTTTTCTAGATGCATATGCTATCACGTGTCCATGCTGCATTAGCACACATCTCAATCCTCTCTCTGACGCATCACTGTATATGACCATACCTCTAGTCCCATTGGGCATCTTCAAGGTTGGAGCCGTTAGCAACCTATTCTTTAACTCTTCAAAAGCACCAGCACACTCTGCTGTGCATATATACTTTTCTCCCTTATGAATAAACTTGGTCAGAGTCCTGCAATCCTAGAGAAATCTTGCACGAACCTCCGGTAATATCCAGATAACCCCAGAAAACTCCTAATTTCAGTAGCTGACTTAGGGATAGGCCAATCCTTCACTGCCTGAACTTTGCTGGGATCCACTGAAATGCCTTTTTCGAAACAACATGCCCAAAAGATTTCACACTCTTAAGCCAGAACTCACACTTGATTAGTTTGGCATAGAGTTTCTCCTGCCGCGGAGTCCACAACATGATTCTCAAGTGTTCAGCATTTTCCTCTTCGTTCTTAGAATAAATCAGGATATCATCATGAATATTACTACAAATTTATCTAAGAATGGAGAGAAAACCTGATTCATCAAGTTCATGAAGACTGCTAGAGCATTGGTCACTCCAAATGGCATGACCAAAAACTTGCAATGACCATAACGAGTCCTGAAGGTCGTCTTCGGAATGTCCTCCTCCTTCACCTTTAGTTGATGGTATCGAGATCGAAGATCTAACTTCAAGAACACCTTAGCTCCAGTCAGTTGATCGAACAAGTCATCTATCCTAGACAAAAGATATTTATTCTTGATGGTGACCTTATTCAACTCCCGATAATCAATGTACATTCTCCTATTACCATCCTTCTTCTTTACTAGCAGCACTGGAGCTCCCCAAGGTGAAACACTGGGTCTGAAAGCCTTTGTCCAAGTACTGCTGCAATTATTTCTTCAATTCTGCTAGCTCTACAGGTGCCATCTGATACGGTGCCTTAGAGATTAGGGCAAAACTCGGGATGACTTCTATAGCGAACTC